>JAUCRC010000020.1:0-287673 GCA_032399595.1 Tetragonula carbonaria
AGTAGGTATGTAAGTAAAGTAAGGTAGCAAGTAAGTTAAGTAAGTAAGCAAGTAAGTAAGCAAGTAAGTAAAGGAAGCAGGTAAGTAAGCAAGATGTATGAAGCAAGCAAGAAACTTAGTAAGTAAGTAAGCATGAAAGAAGCAAAGAAGCAAGAAAGCAGGAAATAAAGATGTAAGTAAGTAAGTAAGTAAGTAAGTAAGTAAGCAAGAAGCGAAGTTAAGCAACAAGAAAGAAGAAAGTAAGTAGGTATGTAAAGCAAGAAGCAAGCAAAGAAAGGAAACAAGTAAGCAAGTAAGAAAGTAAGCAAGCATTAAGCAGGAGAAAGTAAGAAAGTAAGCAAGCAAGAAAAAGAAGCAAAAGAAGTGAGTAAGCAAGCAGGCAAGAAAAGAAGTAATTAAGTAAGCAAGTAGAAAAGAAAGTATGTAAGTATGTAAGGAGGAAATCAAGTAAGCAAAAGTAAGCAGTAAGATGTAAGAAAACAAGTAAGTAAGCTAGTAAGTTAGCAGCAAGTATGTAAGCAAGAAGCAAGTAAGTAAGTAAGCAAATAACTGCACGAAGTAAGTAAGTAAGTAAGTAAGTAAGTAAGTAAGTAAGTAAGCAAAGATTTAAGTAAGCAAGTAAGTAAGTAAGCAAGAAGTATGTAAGTAAGCAAGAAAGTAAGTGAAGTTAGTAAGCAAACAGCAGTAAAGTAAGTAGGTATGCAAGAAAGCAAGGTAGTAAGCAAGTTAAGTAAGTAAGTAAGTAAGTAAGTAAGTAAGTAAGCAAGTAAGCAAGTAAGCAAGAAGCAAGAGCTTGAAGAAGGAAGAGCTATAAGTAAGCAAAGAAGTAAGAGAAAGAAGCAAGAGGTAAGTATGTAGATGCAAAGAAGTATGTAAGTAACTAAGTAAGATGCAAGAAAGCAAAGAAGCAAGAAGCAAGTAAGCAAGGAAGCAAGATGTATGTTAGATGCAAGAGGGAAGTTAGTAAGTAAGCAAGTAAAACAAGTAGTAGCAAAGCAAAAGGAAGCAAGTAAGCAAGAGATGTAAGAGGACAACAAAGTCAGTAAGCAAGAAGTAAGTATGTATGTATGTAAGTAAAGAAGGAAGAAAGAAGCAATGTATGCAACAAAGCAGTAAGAAGAAGTAGTAGCAGTAAGTAAGTAAGTAAGTAAGTAATTATGTAAGTATGTAAGTATGTAAATAAATAAGCAAATATTTTAAGTAAGTAAGTAAGTAAAGTAAACAAGCAGCAAAGCAGCAAGTAAGCAAGAAGCAATGATGAAAGAAGCAAGTTTGAAGAGAAGTAAGTAAGCAAGATGTAAGCAAGCAAGCAGTAAAGCAAGCAAGCAAGCAAAGTAAGCAAGCAAGCAGCATCAAGTAAGCAAGAAAACTAGAAAGTATGGAAGCACTGAAGTAAAGCAAAGAAGTAATTATGTAAGCAAGCAAGAAGAAAGAAGTAAGTTAGAAAGTAAGCAAGCAAGAAGTAAGTAAGTTTGGTAGTAAGTAAGTAAGCAGATGTAGTAATTAAGTAAGTAAGTAAACTCAAGTATGTAAGAAGATGCAAGAAACAAAGAAGTAAGTTAGTAAGTAGAAGCAAGATGTAAGAGGGCAAGTAAGTATGCAAGCAAATACTATGCAAGAAAGCAAGTAAGTAAGTAAGTAAGCAAGCAAGTAAGTAAGTAAGTATGTAGGTAAATAAGTAAGTAAGTATGTAAGTAATTAAGCAAAGAAACAAGTGAAGTTAGTAAATAAGTAAGTAAGTAAGTAAGCAGGTATGTAAGTAAAGCAAGGAACAGTAAGTAAGTCAAGAAAGGAAGCAGTAAGTAGTGAGAAGCAAACAAGAAATAAGAAATAAATAAATAAGCAGCAAAAGCAATAAATTAGTAGATGCAAGAAAGCAAGAAAAAAAGGAAACAAGAAAGCAAGTAGTAATAATGTACGTAAGTAAGTAAGTAAGAAGTAAGTAAGTAAGTAAGTAAGTAAGTAAGTACGTAAAGTATGTAAGTATGTAAATAAGTAAGTAATATTCTAAGTAAGTAAGTAAGTAAGCAAGAAAGTAAGCAAGCAGGTAAGTAAGTAAGCAGTAATGCACGTAAGTAAGTAAGCAAGAAACAAGAAGCAAAGTAAATAAGTAAATATGTAAGTAAGTAAGCAAAAGGAAGCAAGAGAAGCAAAAGCAAGTAAGCAAGAAGCAAAGAATTAAAGAAATAAGCAAGATGTAAGATGCAAGTAACTAAAGTAATTATGTAAGTAATTATGTAAGCAAGCAAGCATAAGCAAACAAATGAAAGTAAACAAGAAGCAAAGGAAGCAGGTTTGGCTGAGTAAGTAAGCAAGAAGCAAGATGGAAAAGAAATCAAGAAAGAAGTATGAAAGTATACAAGGAAGCAGGAAGAGCAAGCGGAAGTAAGCAAAGTAGTGTGTAAGCAAGAAAGTCAGAAGCAGAGTAAAGAAGTAAGTAAGGAGGTAAGCAAGAAGTGAAGTTAGCAAACAAGCAATAAGCGGAAAAGAAGAAGATGCAGAAGCAGGAGCAAGTTAAGCAAGAGAAGCAAGAAACAAGCAAGTAAAGGAAGTCAGCAAGTAAGCATGTATGTAAGAAGCAAGTAAGTATGTCAGAAGTAAGAAGTAAGTATGCAAGAAAGCAAGAAAGAAGAAAGAAGATGTAAGCAAGAAGCAAGATGCAAGAAAGCAAGAAGCAAGAAGAAAGAAGCAAGAAGTAAGTAAGAAGTAAGTAAAGAGGAGAAACAAGAAGTAAAGTAGGCAAGCAATAAAGTAAGCAAGAAGTGAGTAAGTAAGTAAGTAAGTAAGTAAAGTGTGAGAGAAGTGAGGAAGCAAGCAAGTAAGAAGCAAGAAGCAAGTAAGCAAGTATGTCAGTATGCAAGTAAGTAAAGTTTGTAGGTAAGTAAGTATGTAAGCAAGTGGCATGTAAAGGAAGCAGGAATAAGTAAGTAAGCAAATAAGCAAAGTAAGTAAGTTAGTAAGCAAAAGTAGGCAAAGTAAGTAAGTAAATATGTAAGATGTAAGTAAGTAAGCAAGTAAGTAAGTATGTAAGTAAGTAAGTAAGTAAGTAAGCAAGCAGCAAGTAAGTAAGTAAGCAAGTAAATAATCAGTAAGTATGTAAGTAATGTAGGAAGAAAGGTAGAGTAAATAAATAAGTAAAGCAGGAAGTAAGTAAGTAAGTATGTAAGTACGAAACAGTACAAAGAAGTAAATAAGCAAGTAAGTAAGTAAGTAAGTAAGTAAGCAAGTAAGCAAAGTAAAGTGAGTAAGTAATTAAGTAAGTAAGTAAGTAATGTAAGTAAGTAAGTAAGTAAGTAAGTAAATAAGCAAAATAAGAAGTAAGTTAGTAAGTAGTAAGTAAGTAAGTAAGTAAGTAAGTAAGTAAGTAGTATAGTAGACAGCAGCAAGCAGTATAATTGAAAAAGTAGACAAGTTTGTAAAGAAGTAAGTACGTGAATACGTAAGGTTAGTATGTATGTATGTAGGAAAGTAAGTAAAGGAGTAAGTTGGTACGGATATAAGGAAGGAAGCATATATGCACCTTGGTAAGTAATCATGTAAGTAAGTGCGTATGTAAGTAAGGAAATATGTAAGTAAATATGTAAGTATGTTTTTAAGTAAGTAAGTAAGTAAGTGTGTGTTAATTAAATAAATAGGTAATGATGTGTGTTTGTGTGAGTAAGTGCATATGTAAATGAGAACGTAAGTAAGTAAGTTGGTAAGTGGTTAATAATGTATGTAAGTAATTAAGAATCGGAGTAAGTAACTGTGTCATTTAGTAAGAAGCAGTGTAAGTATGAAAGTACGTTATTAAGTATGTAAACCTGTATGTAAGTGAAGGAGTATTATATAATTGATTGTATGTTAATAAGTAAAAAATTACGTATGGAAGTAATTGAGAATATCCGTAAACAAGTAAGAAAGAACGTAAGGAATTTGGTAAGAATGAAATTTCGTAACTAAGTAAGTAAGTTAGTATGTAAATAGAAACCTATAGCTCTGAATGTAAGCAACTAGTATTGTAATAGTTAGTTTAGTGAGTAAGTTTGTAAGTAATTGTGTTAGTTTGTACGTTCGTATGTAGTTTAGGAAGTAATTATGTAAGTAAGTAAGTATGAAATTAAGTAAGGATGTATGTAAGTAAGCACGTACGTTTGTGAGAATTTAGGGAAGTAAGTGAGAAATAACGTAAGTAAGAAATTAAGTAGGTAAGTATGTTAATAAGTAACTACTTATGTGCAAAAATAGGGAAGTAAGTAAGTATCTATGGAGGTAAGTACGTAATTACTCAAGTAAGTAAACGTCTTCGATTCTATGAAATTCAATGTATTATCTCGATACGTCGTGAAATTGACACATTTACTATATAACACGATAATAACACGATATATCCTGTGTCCGAGAGAAATATACGACTATTAGATGAAATCTTAGCCGAAACCTTGAAATTTATTTTATTATCATGTATCGTCTTGATATTAGCAAGATATCGAAGAAACTAGCAATATTACACGAAGTCTCAGCGTAACTTACGATTCTGTCACGAAAACGTCGAAACGTTGAGAATGTACGTAATATCTTCTTTCGTCTTGAAATTAGAACGGAATCTATGACACTAAAGATCAGACGAAATCTCAGCGAAATGTACAATTATTTCACGAAAACATCGTCGAATAGATGAAATACAATGTATCATCACGTTTTGTCTAGAAATTAGCAAGACATTCATGAAACTAGCAAGATTAGACGAAATCTCAGAGAAGTAGACGATTATTTCTCGAAAAAATGTCGAAACGGTCAAATTCAACATATTATCACATTACGTCTTAAAATCAGCTAGAAATGTATGCAGCTAGCAAGATTAGTCGAAATCTCAGAGAAATAAACGACTATTTCACGAAAATAACTTCGAAACAATGAAATTCACCTTATTATCACGTATCGCCGTGAAATATGTAAGAAATTGACAAGAATACACGAAATCAAAGAGAATTATACGATTATTTCGCGAAAACAATGTCGAAAAGGTGATATTCAGTGTAATATCACGTTTCGTCGTGAATTTAGCAAGATATCTATGAAACTAGAAACATTAGAGGAAATCTCAGCGATATATGAGATTAATTCACGGAAACATCGTCGAAAACGTGTTATTTACTTCATTATCTCGTTTCGTCGAGAAACTAGCCAAATATCTGCAGAAACAGCAAGATCAGAAGTTATCTCTGCGAAATATACTATTATAACACGAGAAATGCTTCGAAACTATGAAATCCAACCTATTATAACGTTTTGTCGTGAATTTAGTAAGATATCTATGAAACAAGCAGTGTTATACGAAATCTCAGCGAGGTATAAGTTTATTTCTAGAAAACATTCAAAACTGAAATTCATCAGATTATCACGTTTCATCGTGAAATTGGAATGATATATTTGAAACTAGAAAGAATAAACGGAATCTAACCGAAATATACGATTACATCACGAAAACATCGTCAATACGAGAAAATTCAAAGCATTATCAAGTTTCGTCGTGGAATTAGCGAGATGTCTCTGAAACTAGCAAGATTTACGAAAGCTCAGCGTTATATACGAGTTTTTGACGACAACATTGTCGAAACGAGAGAATTCATCTTATTACCACGTTTCGCCGTGAAATTAGGGAGATATATTTGAAACTAGCAAGTGTAGACCATATATCAGCGAAATATTAGATTATTTCTCGAAAACAACGTCGAATCGAAGAAATTTAAGGTATTATCACGTTTATTCGTTAAATTAGCCTTATGATTCAAAAACTATCAAGATTATTCGATATCACAGCAAAAAATTGTTATTTCACCAAAACAATTAAAAATGAATGAATTTCACCGGAATACCACATATAGTCGAGAAATTAAGAAGATATTTCTGAAATCAGAAAGATTAGATGAAATCTCAGCGAAATATACAATAATTACACGTAAACATTTTGGAAGCGATGAAATTCAACGCATTATCACGTTGTGTCGTGAAATTAGCCTGACATATATGGAACTAGAAAGATATATACGATTATTTCTCGAAATCATCATCGAAACGATGAAATTCATATTATTACAACGCTACGTCTTTAAATTAGACAGATATACCTGAAACTAGCAAGATTAGACGATATTTCAGCATAGTGTGCGATTATTTTACGAAAATATCTTCGAAATGATGAAATTCAACGCAATATCACGTTTGGTCGTGAAATTAGAAAATCTTCTATGATACTTGAAAGATTGGACGAAATTTCAGAGATATAAACGACTATTTCACGAATACCGCCGAAACCATGTAATTCAATGAATTATCATGTTCAGCCATGAAATAAAGGTATTTTTGACAATAGCAGGTTTGGACGAAATCTCAGCGAATTATACGATCATTCTTGGAAAACGTCGGAAAAATGAAGGAATTCGACGTTCTATTCCGTTTCGTCGTTAATTTAGCGAAATATATATGAAACTAGCAAATTTATTCAAAATCCCAACGAAATAAAAGAATCACCATAACACAGTCAAAAATATAAAATTCAAAGAATTATCACGCTTTTCTATTAAATTTGTAAGATTTCTTTGGAACCAGAAAGATTAGTCGGAATGTGATTAGTCAATGAAATGTACGATTATTTCACGAAATCACCGTCGAAATATATACTTATTTCACGAAAACATATTCAAAACGATGAAATTCATCTTCACATCACATTTCTGTGAAATTTGCACGATATTTATGAAACTAGCATGATTAGCAGAATCTTAGACAAATATACGATTATTACACGAAATTACTACGAAACAATGATATTCAACATATTGTCTCGTTTCGTCTTGTAATTAGTATGAAATATATGAAACAAGAAATATTGGAAGAAATATCAAAGAAATATAGGATTATTTCACGAAAACATCGACGAAACAATAAAAATCAACGTATCTACAGGTTCAATATTTGCCACGTGTCTCTGAAACAAGCAAGATTATACGAAATCCTAGCGATATATACGATTATTTCACGAAGACATCGTCGAAACGATGAAATACAGCGTATTAGAAGGTTTCGTCTTGAAATTAGCATGATACAAATCTAGCTGTGTTAGCAGAAATCTAAAAGATATACAGGATTATTTCACGTAAACAACAAAACAATAAAATGCAACGCATTATAACGTTTCGTCTTAAAATAAGAAAGACATTTACGAAATTAGCAAGATTAGTCGAAATCTCAGCGATGTATAAGATTACTTCACGAAAACTTCGTCGAAACGATGAAGTTCAGCGAATTTTTTCACGTTTCGCCGAGAATATAGTAAGATATCTATGAAACTACCTATATTAGAAGAATCTCGTAATATACAATTATTCACGAAATCATTTTCGAAGCAATGAAATTTAACGCTTTGTCTCGTCAAAATTAGCAATACATCTGTAAAACTAGCGCTATCAGACGAAATCTCAGAGAAATGTACGATTAATACACGAAGACATCTTCGAACCGATAAAATTCAGCACAGTACCAGGTTTCGTTGTGAAATTTGCAAGACATCTATAAAACTAGCAATATTATAAGAAATCTCGGCAAATTATATGATTATTTTGCTAACTAATGGTCGAAAAAATAAAATTCAACGCATTAGCACGTATTATCGAGAAATTTGAGAGACAGCATTGAAACTTTCAAGATAGGTCGGAATCTAATAGAAATATATCACTATTTCACGAACACGTAGTCGAAACTTTGAAATTCTACGTATTTCCACGTTTCGTTTTGAGTTTAGCAAGATTTGTGTGAAAACAGCAAGATTAGACAAAAACACACAGAAATAAACGAATATTTCAGGCAATCATTGCCGAAACGATTAAATTCAATGTATTAATGGGTTGCGTCGTTAAATAAGCCAGATATTTCTTAAACTAGCAAGAACAGCGAATCTCAGCGAAGCAGACGATTATTTCGCGAAAACATCTTCGAAAAGATGAAATTAATCGTATTATCACGATTTGTCGTGAAATTAGCTCGATATCTATAAAACCTTAAATGTTAGACGGATTCAAATCGAAATATAAACTTATTTTTCGAAAACATCGCCGAAATGGTGAAATTTAACTCATTATATCGTTTCGTCGTGAAATTAGCATATCACTGAAACTCACAAGATTAGTGGAAATCTTTGCGATATATACGACTATATCACGAAAACATAGTCTAGCGGATGAAATTCATTGTATTATTCCGTTTCGCCATTAAATTGGACAGATATCTCTGAAATAAGGAAGATTAGACGAAATCTCAGCGAAATATACGATTATTAAACGAATCCACTCTCGGGACGTTGTAAGACGAAGACAATGATTCAACATATTACCGCTCTTCGTCGAGAAATTAGAAACATATCTTTTAAACTAGCAATATGAGACGAAACTTCAACGAAATATATCATTATTATACTTAAACACCGTCGAAAAATCCAACTTACTGTACCGTTTCGTTGATAAATTAAAAAGATAACTATGAAACTATAAAGGTAACAAGATGTTTCAGCGATATATGCTATTATTTCACGAAAACATCTTCGAAACGGTGACATACAACTTATTATCACGTTCCGTCGTGAATTTGGCAAGATGTCTATGAAGCTAGAAATATAAGAAGTAATCTCAGCGAAATGTAAGTTTATCTTTCGATACCCTCATAGAAACGATGTAGTTCTGCCTATTTTCAGGTTTCGCCGTGAAATTAGAGAGATAGCTTTGATACCAGCAAAATCAGACGAAATCAGAGCGATATTTACGACTATTTCACGAAAACACAATCGAAATTCGGCGTATAATCGCGATTCGTTGAGATATTAGCAGCATACATATGGAACTAGCTAGACTTGTCGAAATCTCTGTGTAATATACGTTTATGTCACGAAAACGACGTCTACACGGTGAAATTCAAATTATTATCACGTTTCGTCGTAAATTTAGCAAGATATCTATGGAACTAACAAGATAAGGCGGAATCTCAAAGATATATAAGATTAATACACGAAAACTTCGTCAAAACGATGAAATTCTGTGTATTATCTCGCTTCGTCGAGCAATTAGCAAGATACTTATGCAACCACCAGGGTTATACGAAATCTCAGCGAAATACAAGATTGTATAACGAAAACGTTGCGAAACTATGAATTTCAGGGTTCTATCATGTTCGTGGTGAAATTAGCAAGATAATTAAGAAAAGACCCAAATTAGTCTCAATCTCAGAGAATTTTACGATTATTTCGAGAAAACATTGTTGAAACGGTGATATTCAGTGCATTACAAAGTTTCGTCGTAAAATTTGCAAGCAACCTAAGTAACTAACAGGATTTGAAGGGATCTCAGCGAAATATACGATTATTACTGGAAAACATCGTCGAAACTGCGATATTCAAATTATTATAACGTTTCCTTGTGAAATTAGAAAGCTATATTTAAAACTATAACGATTAGAAGAAATCTCAGAGAAATATTAGATTATTTCGCGAAAACATCGTCGAAAAGGTGATATACAACGAATAATCAGGTTTAGCATTGAAATTAACATGCCATCTATGAATTTAGCAAGATTTGATGAACTCACAGCGAAATATAAGATTATTTCACGAACACATCCTGAAACGATGAAATTCAACGAATAACCACGTTTCGTCGGGAAATTAGCAAATAATTGTCAAATTAAAATGATTAATTGAAATCACTGTGAAATACACGATTACATCTGGAAAACATCGTAGAAACGATAATATTCAACGTATTATTGCGTTTAGCAATGAAATTAGCAAGGTACATGTGATAATAGCAAGATAAGGCGAAATCTAGGAGAAATACAAGTATATTTGACGAAAACATAATCGAAACCATCAAATGCACAGTATTATCACGGTTCGTCGTGAAATAAGCAAGATATATATGACTATACCAAGATTCATTGAAATCTCATCGAAATCATGATTATTTGACGAAAACATTCAAAAAACGTAAAATATAACGAAATATAACGAACTGTCAAGAAATTAGGAAGATATCTATGAATCTATCAAGATAAATTGAAATTAAATCCAAAGCATTATTATTTCACAGAGACTTTCAAGAAACGATGAAATTAAACAAAATATCGCGTTAATTGAAATTTCAACCAAATCATGATTATTTCACGGAAACACTCATGAAACGGTGAACTTCAACGAAATATCGCGTCACGTCATGAAATTAGCGAGATCTCCATGAATCTACCAAGATTCACTGAAGTTTCATCCAAATCATTGTTATCTATCGAAAACATTCAACAAACGAAAAAATTCAACGAAATATTGCTTTTTGTCATGATATAGACAGGATACCTATGAATCTATCAAGATTCATTGAAATTTCATCCAAATCTTAATTATTTCACGAAAGCTTCGTAGAAACGACGATAAACAACCTAATGTCACGTTTTTTCAGGAATTAACAAGATCTATGAAAATATCAAGATTCATTGAAATTTCATCCAAATCATTGTTATCTCTCGAAAACATTCAAGAAACGAAGAAATTCAACGAAATAACACGTTTCGTAATGATAGTAGGCGGATATCTAGGAAACTACCAAGAATCATTGTAATTTCATCGAAATCATGATTATTTCACGAAACTTCCATAGAAACGTTGATATTCATCGAAATATCGCCTTTTGTCAGGAATTAACAAGACTAGAATTACAAGATAACTATAAATCAACCAATATTCATTAAAATTACAACCAAAATATGAATATGTTTATTTCACATGAATAGCGATGAAATTCAACTAATTATCGCGTTTTGTCAGGAATTAGCATGATATCTATGAATCTACACACTTTGACTGGAATTTCATCCAAGTCATGACTGTTTCTCGAAAACAGTCAAGAAATGATGAAATTCAGCGAAATAACCCGATCCGTAATGAAAATAGCAGTATATCATTGAACTATAAATATAAATTAAACTCTCAACGGAAAGACAGTTATTTCACAAAAGGATCGTAGAAACGGTTAATAAGCGGTGAATTTCAGCATAATTACTAACAAACATACTTGCTTACTTACTTCCTAAATTACTTACTTACTACTTACTTTCGTACTTAATTACTAACTTACATTTTTTCTTACTTTAATCATTCCTTACTTACAGACTAACATACATTCTTACTCAACTACGTTCATCCTTATTTACTTACATATATGATGATTTATTCACTTACATACTTGTTTTCCTTTATAATAATTCCTTTATTACTTACCTACTTACTTTCATACTTATTTTCTTGCTTACCTTCATAGCAACATAATTACACTCATAGTTACATACTGCCTTCCTTACCTACATTCTTACTTACTTATTTACATACATACTTACTTAAATGATTCAATAATTATTTCAGTACTTACTTTCATAACTCCCAACTTATTTTCTACCTTCTTACATACTGACTCACTTACTTACAAGCATACATACGTACTTACTTACTCATTTCCTTGCCTTCTAACATACTTACTTTCTTGCTTACTTACTTACATACTTTCTTACTTACTTGCTCTATTAATTACGTGCTTGCTCACCTACATCCTTACTAACTTACTTACATAATCAATTACTTACTTACTTACTTACTTACCTACGTACCTTATTACTCACTTACTTTCTTACTTACTCAATTAATTACTTACTTTCATATCTACATACATTGTTATTTACTTCCTTGCTTATTTTCATATCAACCTATTTACTTACATATTTAACTACTGACTGCATTATTGTCTTACTCACTTACTTACATATTTACATATTTACTTTCCTCAAAACATTCATACCTACTCTGTTACTTGCTTACTAAACACATTTCCTTTCTACCTTAAATAAATAAGAGACTACCTTACTCTCGTAGTCACTTATTTTACGTTATTTACTTGCGTAATAACTTCCTTACTTCCTCACTGAAATGTTTACTTGCTTACTTACATATTTACTTACTTACTAACTTTCATACTTTCTTACTTGCTTTCTTGCTAACTTCCATACTTACTTACTTACTTGCATTGCTATGACCGTAATTACATACATACATGCTTACTTTATTATGTACATACTTACTTACTTACTTACTTACTTACTTAAGTATTTACACACAGTTACTCATTAAATTTCGTACTAACTTACAAACTAGGTTTCTTAATTGCTTACCTACAATCTTTCATACGTATCTACTTAAATACTTATGTAATTACCTACTTAGGTACATAAATATTTACGTAATTACGAACTTACATTCTTACTTACTTTCTTACTTACTTACTTACTTATCTACTAGCTTACTTACGTACTTAATAAGTTACCTACTTAATTACTTGCATAAATTCTAGCTTATGTTCATACTCGCATTCTTAGTTTCATTCTTACGTCCTTACTCATTTACGAACGTACTTACCTACTTACTTACTTACGTATGTACCTACTTATATACATTTTTACTTACCTACTTACTTACGTACCTACTTACGTACATTCTTACTTACTTACTTCTAGATACATCCGTACGATCATAGGTACTTGCGCACATTCCTACATACGTACATATCTACATACGTACGTACTTATGTACCTGCATACATACGTACATACGATAATACGTACACACATGCGCACGTATATACATACCTACATGAGTACAAACATACATACGTACATAGTCAAATACGCCCATATGTTCATACCTATATACGTACACAATTTAATTCTTAAACACCTACAAGTGCACATACATACTTACATTCCTACTTACGTACAAATAATGTTTCCAAAAAACAAACGGATACTCATACATACGCACATATAAACGTTCATACACTGCTTCGTATTTACATACCTACCTATGTTCAATCCTGCATACGTGCATGGCTACGTACGTTCATAACTAAATAATTACATACCTGCTTAGGTTCATACATGCATACCTACGTACCTACACACTTACGTACCTACATACCTACATACCTACGTATCTACTTAAATACGTATATGAATAGATACGTACGTTCATACCTGCGTGTGTACGTGCCTATATACGTACTTAACTTACTACATACATAACTCCGAACACAAATTCTTGTGTTCATACGTACATACATAATTACATACGTACATACATTCGTACGTACATCCTTACACAGTTACATGTCTACATACTTACATACCTACATTCATACATACCTAAATAAAGACATACACGTAATCGTACTTTCGTAAATACGTGCTTAAATACATACGATCATAACTATGTAAGTACATACTTGCGAACCTACATACCTACGCACGTACATACCTACATTTGTACTTACCTACATACGTACATTCCTACGAACACACCTAGTTACGTACATACCTACTTACGTACACACATAGTTACATATATAGACTAATTTGAATGATAATATGTTTGCCCCGATTCGTACCGGAGGAGCGTATACTTTCGGAGCGATAAATAATACTAAATCGTCGATTTTTATACAAGTAAAAAAATTAAAAACGTTTTTACACAATAAATTGTGTACGTAGTGATATCCGCGATGCGCAGAATAACAGAAGACCATTAATGGGAGATAATGAATTGATAGAGTGTGTATAGACTTCTTTGAATTATCATATGTTTTGCTCCGTTTTGTACCTGAGGTGCGTATTAATTCGAGGACATAAATAATACTAATCATTGTTTTATATAAAAAAATTTGTTCATGGTGTTCCCTGCAATGCGTAAAATGTAGACTATCAGATAGAGATAATGTATTCATAGTATGAATGTACAATATTTTGAAATATATTATATAAATCCCGATCCTTACCGATTGAGCGTACTCTTTTGAGGACAATGAATAATTAATATTGCACGCCATTTATTTATGATAAATGGTGTTCATTTTGACACACGCGATTTTTAGTCTATTATGAGGCCATAAACTAGATTTTATGTAATCATAGTGTGAATGTGGAAAATTTTGTACCGAAATTGAATAAAACAATTTTCAGGTACAGAAACTAGGTTACACGCTATATAAGTATTATTAAATGATATATTTGTAAAAAGAATGGTTTTCATCATGAAATCCATAAATTCTGTATGATATACAGAAAGAATGAGGAAAATATTGAACACTCATTGTTAATCTCTTCCCACGTATAGGAATTTCGTATTATATTCAGGTTCGATAAATAATAATAGATGATTATTATGTGCAAGAAAATTGTTGTTCATTGTGAATTCCGCAATGAGTCGAATAATTTAAGGAAATAAATACGATATGACATATTGGTAGAATTAATGTGTGAATTTCTGTACCTTCATATGTGAACCTATTTCCACGTACCTGAAACTTGTAATATTACAGCTTCGATAAAATATATTAAATGCTATATGTGTACAAACAAACGATGTTTATTTTAAACATGCATTTGTGAGCTCCAATTGGTACCGGTTTACCGGAATTCTTCGACGACGATAAATAATTAGATCATCGTTATATATCACAGAATTGTGCTCATTGTTAACCCAGCGATGCATAGTATAGCAGAAGACACTAAGATCGAGACAAAATAGTGACAGAATGAATGTCGAATTTTTTGAATTGTCATAAGAATCGTACCGCTGAGCCGTAAACTTCGAGGTCGATAATTGAGATGAGATCGTCGTTAGATATCAAAACGTTGTGTTTGTTATATTCTCTGTGGTGCGTAGAATAATATAACATCATCAGTGGGATATAATCAAATGACTGAGTGAATGCAGAAAACTTTAAATGATCATATTTAAGCACCGTTCCGTACCGGGAAGCGTAACACTTGAGTGTCGTAATAATACAATATCACATAGACCATGAAATATTACGATATTCTAATACGTCGATTGAAATTACATAAGTAGCTACAAAATTTACATCATTCTTCCTGTCAATATGTCATGTATATTTCATAGACTTATATTACTCTACCGAGGGGTCACAATGAACACCATTTTTTCATGTAACGTTATCTATCGATTCAGAATTGTTACGGAGTTCCAATATGTGGAATGAGGTTTGCAGATCTCATATTAGAATTTTAGATATTAATTCTGTCAACATGTCATATTGATTTTATGGCCTTATATTATACTACGCATCTCGGGGTTCACAGTGAACTAAATCTTTTTGAACATAAACACCATTAATTATTATCTATAGCGCCTGAAGTGTTACGGAAGATAGCAACGGAATGTTGCTATCATATGAAAATTCAAAATTTTCCACATGCATTCCGCCAGTGTACAATATAGATTTTATTTTATTATATTATTCTACGCATTGCGGGATTCGCAATGAACTCAACTTTTTGATCATGAATGTTATCTAATTTTATTCAAAGTGTCTGAAATTTTACGGAGTTCGATAAGAGATGTGAAATGTACATATTAAAATACATAGCTTTCCACATTCTTTCTGCAAATATACCATATAGATTTCATAGTAATGTATTATTCTACTCAGAGCCGCGATCACAATGGAAAATACTTCTACTTGGTTTTCATCTAATGCTACTTATCTTGCAAGAAGTATTACGGATTTCCGGTACCCGGAATTATTTTTACATATGATCACTCACTTTTGTTACATTAATTCTGAATATATTATATCGATTTTATGAACTAATAATATTGAACGGTTCACGGCGTTCGCAATAACCACCATTTATTGATACATAAATATTATCTAACGATAAGTACAGCGCCTGAATTAATACGGAGTAGAGAATCGTGGAATGTTAGTTACATATGTCATTTCAAAATTTTCCACATTCTTTCTATTAATATATCATATAAATTTTATGGCCTTACATCATCCTACGCAAAGCAGGATTCGCAACATACGCCATTTTTTTCCACATAAATATCGTCTTATTATTATTAAAGGCACTGAATTGTTGCTGAACTCTGATACGTGGAATGAGGTTTACATATGGTATTACAAAATTTTCCACATATATTCCGTCAATGTAACGTATAGATTTTATGGTCTTATTTTCCTACGCTCTACTGGATTAGCAGTGAACTCCATCTTCCATTCATAAATTTCAGCTATTATTATTTATCGAAACACAAGTATTACGGACTTCCGGGACGTGGAATGAGGATGACATAGGAGCATTCAAAATTATCTACATTCATTCTGTCCCTATCAATATATCGCCTTCAAAGCCTAAAAGAATTGTAACAATCACGGGAATCAAAATGACCACCATATCCTTGAACACCAATATAATTTTCTATCGCCCCTGATATATTACGATTTACCTCAACGTGAAATTTTGTCTACACATTCAAAATTTTCCACAGCCATTCTGTCAATATATCATACCGATTTCACGATCTGATTATCTACGCATTGCGGGGTTTACAGTAACAACCATTTCTTTGAACACAAATATAATCTAACATTATCATTAACGCCTGAAGTGTTACGAAGTACAGCATCGAAATAGGTATATATATGAAAATTCAATGTTTTCTCATCAATTCTGCCAGTATATATCATAAAATTTATGGCCTAATAATATTCTACACATTACGGGTTTCACAATCTCCAGAGTTTCCTTCTACATAAATATCACCTATTATTATTTATCACTCCTGAAACATTAAGAAGTACAGCAATGTGAAATGCTTTACATACGTAAAATCAAAGTTTTCCACAATCATTTCCTCAATATTCCATACCGATTTTATTGTCTTATGCGGGATACCCAATGAACGCCATTTATTTGTTAGTAACTATCATCTAATTCTATTTAACAAGCGTGGTATATTATGGAATATCGGAACCTGGAATAAGGCTCTAAATGACCACACAAATTTTTCGCAATCATTCTGTCAATATGTCTTCGTATTTTATGTCCTTACATTATTTTACGCAGTGCGGCATTCCCAATCCACGCCATTTTTTTGTGTACTATTCGTTTAACGTAATTTTTTGAGCGAATTTTTACGGATTCTCGGTATGTGGAATGAGGTTTACATGCGAACTTTCAAATGTTTCCGCTTAAGGCATGTCAACATATCATATTTTATTAATATTTGTTGTTCAACGCAGGGACCACAATGATCTCCATTGCTTTCCACATAAATATCATATAATTTTATTTGTCTACCCTGAAATATTACGGTAACATACAGGTGCTTACATATAGCGAATCATAATTATTGACATTTTGTCAATGTAATATCGATCTGTCTTTCTTCTGTTACTTTTCGCATCGAGGGTAACACAGTGGGATTCGCAATGATAGTCGTTTTATTCTACATAAATATCGTAAAATATGATTAAATGAACCTGAAATGTTATGGACTTTCGGTGGAATGAGGTTATCATACGACAATCCAAAATTTTCTATATTTATTCAGTCAACATGTCATTTCGGCTTTACGGACTAATAATATTCTACACTTCACGGGATCCACAATTACCAGCATACCTTTCTACATTATAATCATCTAATATTATCAAACGGGCCGGAAAGGTTAGGTTGTATAGCAACGTAGAATGTTGTGTATATTTGTCAATTCGAAATTTTCCACATTTACTCTGTTAATATATCGTATACTTGTGATAGTCATTTATCATTTTACGCACCACAGGGACCACAATGATCTCCATTGCTTTCCACATAAATATCATATAATTTTATTTGTCTACCCTGAAATATTACGGTAACATACAGGTGCTTACATATAGCGAATCATAATTATTGACATTTTGTCAATGTAATATCGATCTGTCTTTCTTCTGTTACTTTTCGCATCGAGGGTAACACAGTGATCAGCACTTCTTTGTACATAAACATGATCTCTATCTTTCATCGACCATCAAATATTATGGTCCTCCTGCATTGATAGGTTCTGATATGCGGCGAATCATAATTTTCGACACTCATACTGTCGACATAACAAATCGAACATATGTTCTATATAATTCCACGCATCGTGGAAAACACGAAGTACACCATCCTTTTCTACACGAATATGAACTAATACTATTTGTCAGCACTGAAATATTACGTTACTCTGACACTGATGGGTGCATACTTTTGTCGCTTCAAAATTTTCGTCATCCAAACATAATGTCAGTATATCATATCGACTTGATAGTCTCATATTACTATACACAACGCGAGGATCACAAAAAAAAACACTTCTGTTATTCATGAGTATCGTCCAAATTTATTTTTCGACCCTTAACTATTAAGGTCCTCAATAACTAATAGATTGTTACATATGATGAATCAAAACACTCAACGTTCACTCTGACATTATACCATATCCATCTGATGATTTCATGTTATTCTAAGCCTCGCGGGGATCACAATGAACACCATTCATTTCTATATAAATATAATCTAACTTTATTTATCGACCCTGAAATATCACGTTTCTCTGGATACGTGCAAACATGTGACTAATAAAAGTTCTCAACTTTCATTCCTTCAATATATCATATCGGTAGATTGTTATATATTAATCTACGCTTCGCTGAGTTCACAATGAACGACAACATTTTCTACATTAATAGCATTTAATATCATTTACCGACCCTAAAATATTACGGACCTGACAGGTGCCTAAATATGACGAATCGTTATTTTTGATATTCATATTGTCAAAACATCATATGGAGCCGATGATCTTGTACAATAGTACGCGTGGAGGGAATCACAACGATTACTATTCTTTTCTGCATAAATATCATTTAAGATTACCTGTCGACCCTGAATAATTAAAGCACCTATATTGACTGTTGCCTGCTATGACGATTCAAAATACTCGACATTTTTCTGACAATGTATTACACAGACCTGATGGTCTTATATTATTCTACGTATCGCGGGAATCACAATGAACAACTTTATTTCAGACATAAATATCATTAAATTTTATTTATCGACCCTATATTTTTACGATCCTCCGGCAAAGATAGGTGCTTACAAATGAAGCATCAATATTTTCGACATTCAATCTGTCAGGATATATTATAGAACTAATAGTATTTTACGCATCGCGGGTATAGAAATGAACAAATTTTTAAATGTAGAACAACGATTTAATATTATTTATCGACCGCGATATAATGCGCTCCGCCTATAAGTTTCGGGGCTAGCATAAGATCATTCAAAACTTTCTCCATTCATACTCTCAGTAGATTATGTCCGACTGAAGGTCTTACAAGATTTCTATGCTTCGCGAGTATCAAAATATACAGTATCTGCAAAATAAAACAAAGATTTAGATTTTTTATCGTTCCAGAATTAATACAATCTTTCAAGACGGGACTTACATATGGTCATTCAAAATATTCGACACTCATTCCATCAATATGTTACCCCGATCTGATCTTCTTATATAATTCTACGCATCGCGTGTAACAAATGAACATATTTATTAATATAAAACGACGATTTGGCATTAATTATCTTCCCCGTAGCAATACGATCATCCGGTTAAAATAGTGGCATGTGTATTTTCATTCAAAATTCTCTACTTTCTCCATTAATAGGTTGTCTCACTCTGGTGGTCTTATATAATTCTGCGCAAAACGGTGTCCACAATTCAACACATTTTTTAAATACAGAAGAACGATAGAGTATTATTCATCGTCCTCGATTTATTTCGTTCCTTCGAATAAGATCGGGGCTCGCATATGGTCAATCAAAATGTTCTAAATTAATTTTAAGAATATATCATTGCGATTTGATGGTCTTTTATTATTATAAGAATCGCGGGTACCATATGAAAAAATGTTTTAGTTTTATTATTGGAAACAGATTTATTGTTACTTATCCTTCCCGAAAGTATATGAACATGCAGTGCGTCTTGATGCTCACATATGACCATTCAAAATATTCTACTTCCATTCCATCAATATATTATAACCTACTGACTGTCTTATATTGTTCTACGCATCGCGGGGATTGCAATAAACAAATATTTTGATATTTACCCTGATTTATTAATACCCGTAATTATGCGCTTCTCCAGTACGGATTAGGGTTAATGTATGATAATTCAAAAATTCTACATTCATTCTATAAATTGATTAAAACGGTCTAATTTTCTCATATATTGTCTTATCTACGCAACAAGGGAATAAATAACAATGAATAAAACTTTTTAAAATAAAACGTCGACACGATATCATATATAGTCCCCGAAATAATATGCTCCACCGGTATGAATCGGGTATGAATCTTACAAATGATAAATCCAAATAATCAAATTCACTCTATCAATATATTATCTCCCTCTTATGGTCTTACATAAATCTACGCATTGCTGAAATAACAATGAACACATTCTTTTATATATAACTACAATCCAATGTTATTTACTGTTCTCAACATAATGCTCTCGTCCGGTACATATCGGGCCTTACATATGATAATTCAAAATATTCTACATCCTCTGTATCAACAGTTTAACACGCTCTGATTGTCTTACACAATTCTAAGCATCGCTGGGATCACAGTGAATAAACCTTTTTATGATATGACAACGTAACTATACCATACATTTTCCTTGAATAATTATGCTTCTCCAAAATATATCGAGACTTGCATATGATCATTCAAAATTCTTTACATTCACACTATTAATAGATTATCTCCCTCTGATGACCTTATATTATTCTAAGCATCGCGGGGTAACAAAGAAGTCAATTTTTAGATAACGACGATGTAATATTACTGATTGTATCTGATATAACACGTCCTTTCGGCACGAATCAGGGGTTACACATGAAACTTCAAAGGTTTGGACATTAATTCTGTCCTCATAATTTCTCTGTCTGCACGTTTTATATCATTCTACGCAATTCACAACGTATACAATTTTTAATATTTAACGACTATATAATATTTTTTATCGTTCCCAAAATAATGCGCACCTCCGGTTCGGATTGTTCCTTATATATGGTAATCAAATCTTTTTTCTTTCGGGCCATCAATACATTATCCTACTGAGATAGCATTATATTAATCTACGCATTGCGGGGATCACAACGGTCATAATTTTTAGTATATAACGGCGATCATATAATATTCATCGTCCCCGAAATAATGAGCTCCTCCGTTACGATTCGGGGCACACATATGTCCATTAAAATATTCTACACTCGTGCTATCAATATATTATCTAGATCTGATTGTCTCACATACTTCTACGTATCGTAGGTATAAAAATGGTCAAACTTTTTAATATAAAGGAACGATTTAGGATTATTTCTCTTCCCCGAAATTATACGACACTCCGGTTTGGATCGGGGCTTACATATGGTAATAAAGTATCGAAATCATTGTGTATAGTTATATATTTAGTTATTTTTCTTTTAAAAGATGGCCTGTTTGCTGAAGATGAATGAAATGAAAAGTATGAATGTGATGTGAGAGGCACAGCGTTGGCACTGAGCGCTTTTCTTTTTTTTTAAATAAAAAAGAAGAAAGTCGTGTGCGTTAGGACAGAGTCGAGAAAGAGTGTTGAATGAGTGTGGTCAAAAGAGTAATTTTTGTTGTATATTAATTGTGTCGTTTAAGTTTATTCGAATTATTGTTGTTTGAGTTGTCTATCTTGTATTTATCATTTGTTGCTTTGTTTCTGTTTTCTTTATTATTTAATATAATAAATCATCTAAATTATATCCCTACAGTAATACAAAATATTCCATATTCATTGTATCAATGTATTACATCGACCTAACCGTCATATATTATTCTACGCATAGCATGTATCAAAATAAACGTATTGTTTAGTATAAACAACGATTCAGAATTATTTATCAACACCGAAATTATAAGCTCCTCCGTAATAGGTCATGGATTACATATGATCACACAAGGAACTCAACACTCATTCTACCAATACATTATCTCGATCTGACCGTCCTACATCATTCATGGCGAGTACAAAAATTAAAATTCTTTTAATAAAAAGAAAACGATTTTGTGTATCTTAAATAATATTCTACGCATCACGAGGTTCACAACGATTACAATTTCTATCCACACAAATATCATCTAATACAATCTATCGCGCCTGAAGTGCTACAGAGGACAGCTGAGTGGAAAGTTGTATACATAATAAAATTCATAATGTTCTACATTCATTTCGTCCATAAACTTTATAGATTTTACGGTATTACATTAATCTACACATTGCGGGATTTGGAACGAACGCCATAATTTTGTTCATAAATATCACCAAATATTATTTTACGGGCCAGATAAATTACGAAATTCCGGGACATGGAATGAGGTTCACATACGAAACTTGAAAATTTTCCTCACTCATTCTGGCAATGTACCATATCGATTTCATTAACTAATAATACTCAACGCACAGCAGGGTTCCCAATTACCACCATTTCTCTGTCATAAATATTATCTAACGCGTCTGCGTTATATAATACTCAGGAGTACAGCAAAGTAAAATATCGTTTACATCTGTTAATTCAAAATTATCTACATTCAATCTCTAAATATACCTATCAGATCTTATGGTCTTACATCTTTCTACGCATTGCGGGATCGGGATTGGAACCAATTTGTTTGTTCTAATATTATCTAATATTATTTACCGGGCCTAAAATACTACGCATTTCCGGGAAATGTTTTGACGTGTAAATAAGGACATTCAAAATTATCCACATTAATTCTGACAACAAATCGTATTGATTTTAAGTCTGATACTAATCTACGCATAACGGGATTCTATAATCACCATTTCTTTGTATATAAATAATATCCAACACGCCATAAATATTATCTATCACGCCTGATATTACGGAATACGGCAATGTGGATTGTTGCTAACATATGTTAATTAAAAATTTTCCTCGTTCACTTTATCAATATAAAATATCGATTTAGTTACATTATTCTACTCATTGCGGGATCAGCAATGAACGCAATATTTTTATTCGTTGTCATCATCTAATATTAATTTTCGGCCCTGGAATATAACGAATTTTCGGTACAAGCTATGATATTTACAATTTTAGATATTCAAAATTTTCCATGTTCGTTTTGTCAATATACCGTAACGATTTTATGGTCTTAGATTTTTTCCTGCTTTGCGGGATTCGCAATGAAGCAAATTTTTGTTTTCGTAAACATCTGATATTATTTACGATATTATTTACGATTCTACAGTGTTACGGAATTCCGATTCGTGGAATGAGATTTACATATGGACATTCTGAATCTATATATATTCTGCCAACATATCATATCGATTTTATGGCCTAATAGAAATTTATGTATTACGAAGTTCAATATCTATTTTATGATCTAATAATTTTCAAAGATTTACGGGGTTCCCAATGTCATTTCTTTGTATATATACGTCATCTATTATCATCTATCGCACCTGAAGAACTACGAAGTAAACCAAAGTGGAATGCTGTTTACAAATGTCGATTCAATATTTTCCCCTTTCGTTTATTTCCCCTATCATTTAACGTGTCTGATTTATTACAGATTTCCCGTAAGTGGTATGAGGTTTACAAATGACCATTCAAAATTTACTGTATTCACAATAATAACAATTTGTACATAATAACATCCAATACTATCTGCCCTACCTAAAACAATATGGAGTACAGAAAAGGGGAATATTGTTTTCATATCTGATTTCAAAGTTTTCCACTTTCACTCCGTCAATATACCATACCGATTTTATTGCCTTACATTAAGCTACGATTAGCGGGGTTAGCAATGAACGTGCAATTGCTTTATTCGTAAATACCATCTCGCGCTATTTACTGCTCCTAAAATATTGCAAAGTATTATGAAATATTCCAGCAACGTGGAAATATGTTCACAGTTGTCAATAAATAATTTCCACATTCATTCTATCAGTGTACCGTATAGATTTTTGTCTTTGAAGAACCTCTCAGATCCGGAAAAAAGTAGTATATATGGAGCGGTAAATAAAGTACGATGATATATATATATATATATATATATATATATATATATATATTGAGAGGAATGGTGTTCATTATGCAAGCCGCAATGCCCAGAATTGTATAAGACAATCAAAACGATAAGACATATTTAGAGAATTAACGTCAAACCTACTGATTCGTCATATTTAAGTGCCGGATGACTGTCAGTTAGGAGAACAATGTAAGATGATATATGAGTAGACGAACAGTTTTCATTGCCATTGCCGCTATGCGTAGTATATATAAATAAGGAACTAATGTATATGCGATATACAGGCAGAATGAATGTGGACTATTTGGAATTGTTGTATTTATATTCCTCCTTCCCGAACATCGACTTGTTTCAGGCTCGATAAATAACGCCAATTATATTCATGTACAAGCAAATGTTGTTGATTGTGAACACCGCGATGTGTATAATAGTATAGTACAATGAAGTCGATGTGATATACAGACAAAATGAAAGTAGGAAACTTTACATGGACATACGTAAACCAAATGCCACGTATCGGACAACTGTAAAGTTTCAGGCTCTATGAATTGAATTATATGATATTTATACAGTAAAAAATGGTATATACACAGCGATGCATACAATAATACAGACCCAAAAAATCTATTTGACACGTTGTCACAATATAAATGGATAATTTTCAAGGGACTTATTTAGACTTCATTCCACGTACTGGAACTGCGTAGTATTTTAGACTACATGAATGTAATAAAATGATATTAAAATTGTGTCCATTATGAAACCCGCGATGCGTAGAATAATATAAGGCAATAGCTTGATATTTTGACAAAATGAATGTGGAAAATTTTAAACGGATATATCTTATTTCACATACCGGATAGCAGTAACGATTCAGGCAGCATAAATTGCCTTAGATGGATCTTTTGTACATAAGAATGATGTTCATTGCGAATCCCGCGATGCGTAGAATAATACAAGACAATATTTATATCATATACTGACAGAATGAACGAGGAAGATATGAATTACTGTATGAAAAACTTATTCTACCCACCGATAATCCGTAATAATTACGGCAAAATAAGTAATGTTTCATGACGTTGATTTACAAAAAGATGGGTACTACTATGATGCGAGCGAAGAGTAAATTAAAGTAATGTAAGATCATAAAATCGATATAATATAATGAGAGAATAAGTGTAGAAATGTTTGAAACGTCATATTATAACCTCATTCCACGTACCGGAACTCCGCAACATTTCAGGCTCGGTAAACATTATATGATACTATTGTACAAAGAATGACGTTCATAGTGAATGATACGCGTTGCGTATAGTAATGTAAACACATAAAATGGACATGATATGCTGACAGAATAAATGTGGAAAATTATAAAGTGCTACATGTAAACATTATTCCAGTTACCGGAAATCCGTAATATTATAGTCTCGATAAATAATACTGGATAATATTTACGTACAAAAAAATGGTGTTCACTATGAATCTCGCAATAGAACAATGCACAGAATTATGTAAAACGATAAAAACAATGGTATATTGACAGAATTAATGTAGAAAATTTTGAATTTTCCTATGTAAACAGTCTTCCACAATAAGTAATATTAGAAGATATTTATATCTAAAGAAATGGCGGTCATTCAGACTCACGCGATGCGCAAAAGATTATTAGGCCTTAAAATCAATATGATATATTGACAGAATTAATGTGAAATTAGTAGAAATGTCATATGTAAACATTATTCCACGTACAGGAGAATATTTTAGGCACGTTAAATTATAGTACTTGATATTTGCAACCAAAAAATGGCGTTCATTGCGAAACTCGCAATGCGTAGAAATGTAAATGAAAATTAATTTGATATTGTATGATGACAGAATGAGAGTGGAATGTTTCGAGTTGTCATATGTAAACAATATTTCACATTACTATACTCCATAACGTTACAGCACGGTAGATTCTATAAGATGATATTTATGTACAAAGAAATTGTGGACGTTGCGAATTCCGTGATGTATAAAGTGTTATTAGGCTATAAGACAGGTATGATATATTGAGAGTGTGATGATTGAAACGAGATACTATATAACTTTAAACGCAAAATAGTTTGACTCTACTTGGTACAAAATTTATTTACTAGTCCTTGCTGACTGCTGAGTGGTAACAGATATCATTAAAACCCCAGAGCGGCACACACCAGGCGCTCATTTCAGATGACTCACTGTGTAATGACGTAAGCAGGGTAATATTTTAACGGTGGTGGTAGCATTTTCTTAGACATTGCTTCCCCGAAGCGAACTCGATGAGATCGCTTTTGCACTAGGATGCCGGTGTCTTTATGCTTATGTATGATGTGGGCCTCTCGAATTCCTGGGGTTGTACGCGGGTGTAGTCAGTTGTATGGAATGACGAGGTAGAAACATGGTTGTCAAAAGTACTATTCGTATATGAACAATTCTTACAGCAAATTGATATATTAATGCATTTACTTATTTTACATAAAGAGTAATGTGTAGCTAATCCCAGAGCTATGTATCCTATTAATTTAAGCATCGATAATTCCGTCTCTACTGTCGTGCGATACCTATGTAGGCGTTTAAGCGATGGTAACAGATCGGAACATTCTTCCAACGTTCTTGAAACTTCCTTTAAGTATTTCAAAGCAAGTAGTGCTTCTTTCAAATGTTCTTGTAACAATGTCACTTGTTCTTGCGATATGTACACATTGAAATTATTCAATTTCGTTTCCCATGTTAAATTTTATTTTCCTGGACTAGATCGTATTACTGAATTTGGTGTGTGTATAATGCAGTCGCCGTTGGGTTTTATCAAATGTGCTTAATTAATTGCTTTGGAAGATGTGTTTTACAATTTATATCTAATGTGGATTTTGTCGTGGTGCTATTCGGATGTAGTAAGCGGAAAATAAGAGACTGACTAAATTTTGAAAAGTACTCTTTCACAATGTTTATGCGGGTTCCTAATTATTTCACAATCGCATGTGTTTGAGGTAAGAATTGGTGTGTTCGGTCTGGTTCGTTTACATATAGGGATTAGATTGCCTAATTTAGAATGTGCTTACTAAATATTATTGGCCTATTCCAGTGTATTCGTATTACGTTTGAAGTGTTAGTGTTTCAGGATTGACTACTGCGCAGAATATTGTGCCGGTTTTCTTAGGTATCTAATTATATATTTGTAATTTCCACTCTGTATATTCTAGAATCGGTGAATCTATTACATAAACTATCTTTGCTCCTGTAAGGTTTCCTTCTATATTGCAAATGTCATATTTTAATTCAACGTTTTCCTAAATTGTTTCTATGGCACTGTACGTGTTACTTTCCTCTATTAATTTTGTTTGGGACAGTAAAGTTGTTTATTAGTTACGATATCCGTGTGAATTGTTAATTGTTTTCCTATAAGCATCGCTGTTATTCTGGTATTTACTTGTTCAATAATTTCGTAGATGAGTTATTATAAACTTGAGTGCATTATTCTTTACTTCTACAATTTTTCCAGGTAACCGTTCATCTACACTCGAAAGTTTAAAGAGGTTTTTGATCGTTAGTACTTGATTTCTTTATACCTGTACAATTTCGTTGTTTGCGTCGAAAAGTTTGTTTATATTTTGATTGTTTAATTCTAGGTTGGTATCGTCTAATGTGCCAAATAAGGATTTCGAAATGCTTACTAGAGAATTAAATAGTCCTCGCTTTACTCAATCAAGTTCTTGTAATGTGTATATATATTTAATGTATCTATTTTAACTCTTAACACATTAATTACGGAGATTCTCTAAAATTGCTTTGTTCACATATTCGAATTATTTCAAATGATCGGTCAATTACTTCATTCTTTCCTTCTTAAATGACGCTTGTGTCTACCCCTACTATTAATTTTATTTGGTTATCGTAGAGGAAAAGTTTCTGTATATCTTCTATAAATAAATTTTTATCTTCTAGGTGTGTAAGTTCAATTTCTTCGCCTATTACTAGTGTTAGCGATCCCAATAATATGAGCTTATTCATCTGAAATCAAGTTTTAAATGTTTTACCTATTACGATGAATATTAATAAATCTTTACAATTGTAAGGAATTCTTATTTCGTCAATAACATGAGGTCACAACCATTCAGAATCTAAATTATTTTCTTTATGATCGTTATGCATTAGAACCTTATCACTGACTTTAAAAACATTACGTAATTTAATTTTCTTATTCTGATTTCTTTTATTTGTTTTCTATTATTACCTTATCTCTACGAAAATACAACTCCATTCTACGTTTCCATAAACGAAATACTTCTTCCTTGCTTACTACAGTAGTAGCAGCTATTGCACTGGGCAATTAGACCTTTCTACCAAATGTCAACTCAAATGGCGTACATCCTATACTCTCAAGAATTGCAGTGTTTTATTCAAAACAATCTGGATTCAATTCTCTACCTCTACAACACCATATTAAATCTCCTGTTAAGGCGTGTGCACGTTGCAAGGTGACATTGCCCTATGGGTGGAAGCTAGTGGCTTTAATAAACTTAATCTTAAAAACTTCATCAAATTCCATCATCAATTTTGACCCACAATTCGAGCCCTGTTCACCTAATTATGTCTTGGGTGTGGAAAATACGTAAATATAATGATCCATCAATTTCTCAATTATAGTTTGTGTTTGTTGATTGGGAAGCGGTACAAGAATAAGATATTTGGTTAAGACATCTTGTACTGATTATACATAAAGATTACATTTGCTGGTCATTGGTAATTGTCTGTATATGTCTATTGCTATTTTGTTATTTGGGTCTTTATGTGTCTCAGTGACGAAAGCTGATAC
Organism: Tetragonula carbonaria; assembly: GCA_032399595.1. NCBI lineage: Eukaryota > Metazoa > Arthropoda > Insecta > Hymenoptera > Apidae > Tetragonula > Tetragonula carbonaria. Next base: position 28,898 of record JAUCRC010000020.1, read on the forward strand.
TATGGAATTAATTCACGACAATTTTTCACGTTGGCATGTCCCGAATTTCCTCATCATATCTTTTATCTCCTTATTCATGTAGGACGAGTATTATTTTTCTTTTAATATTGCTATGGTATTATTTTCTCCAAAGTTTTTTAATTCTGAATTGTATCCTTCCTTGAACATATGTTCTTTTGTCTGTTCGTCAATGGGTATTATTGTTTCGCGTGGGAAAGTGTAATTTCTATTGGGGTCTTTAAATGCTAAGTCCTGTAATATTACACTAATTTGTTCTACCAGGTTATCTAACATATGATCTAATATTCCTATTTGTGTGTAGATTTTGATTTTACCTTTTAATATTACGATATAATACCAATATAACTCTTTTTCTCTAGGGCATTTGCTTCTAAAATATCAATTTGTTTTATTCTGTCTCGATTCACTATTTCCTTCAAGTTAGGAGGGATTACTTGCCTAAAAATTCCAAATTGCCTAAACTTCGAATTCGGTTATACTACTACTCGTTTCCGTGGTCTCGTCATTTCTTTTCGATTCTACTCTCTAATTTGTCAGTTGGAAAGGCACGTCTGTGGTCATATTTTTCATTGTCGTTTTATATTGTGTAATGTTTATTGGTGACAACTAGATTATCTTCTCCTTTATGATATTCCGTTTGGTATTCGTATTACTCTAATCTAAGTCTCCACCTAATTAGCATTGATGATGGGTCTTTGACATTATGTGACCACTTCAATGCATGGAGGTCTCACTAATTTTAAACTTTTGTCCTAACAAATATTTTCTTAGTCTTTTTATAGTCTTCACTACTGCTAATACCTCTTCTTTCATCGTCATAGTATGTGTTGCTGCATCATTAAGTGTCCGTGATATATAACAACAAGGATGTCTATGATGAGAAATATAGTTCCTTATCCGTCATTACTTGAGTCGGTCCTTAGTACAAATTCTTGATTGCAGTCAGGATTTTTCAGAACTGGGTCCTCACATTATTTAAGTCTGAGTGAATTAAAAGCTATCTGCTGCTCATCAGTCGATCTGATGAGTCGATGAATTCCTTTTTTGTTAATTTCGATAATTGTTCAGTTATCTTTGCAAAATTTCGAATAAATTTCCTATAATAATCGGCTAGAAATAAGATCTGACTAAATTCTTTGAGTTTTCTGTTCTGAAATATTATACACCTTCAATTCCTTTTTATTTAGTAAACGTAATTCAATGTTTACATCAGACCAAGGATCGACCTTCGATGTTTGCCACATTATCGAGAGACGTACATCGGAAGCCATCAGGCCGGAAATCTTCGATATTGGCCATCTTGCAGCGAAACATCCTTCAATGTGGCATCAGGCCGTGAAACGAACTTCGACGTCAGATGGAGAACTGAAATTCCTTGTTAGCCATTAGGCCGAAGAAAGAACATCAAAGTTAGCTGTCAGGCCGGGAAGCGTAGTTCGATATAATATATCTGTCGGAAATAGTTCCCTCGATGTTAGATATTGGGACGTGAAGAGACCTTCGATGATAGCTATCAATTCGGGCATACTATTCTATATCAGACATCGTGCCGAAATACGAAAATCCATGTAGCCCCAGGCCGAGAAACGAGCTTCGAAGTTAGTCATCAGGCCGAGAGGCATACTTCGATGTTAGCCATCAATCCGAGAAGCGTACTGTGATGTTAGCCATCAACACGTGAAGCGAATTCGAGGTTAGTCGTGAGGCCGTGAAACGAGATTCGATGTTATCCCTCTGGCAGTGTAACATATTTCGATGTTATTCATCATGACGAGAAATTTCCTTCAACGTTAGCCATCAAGCAGAGAAACGTACTTGGATGTTAGACATTAGGACGGGAATCGTATTTCAGTGACAACCATTAAAATAGAGTTGTACTTCGATGTTAGCCGTCTGGCAGAAGTACATAATTCGATCTTAGTTATCAGGCCGAGTTACCACTTCGATATAATTCATCAGGCCGAGAAATGCCCTTTGATGCTATACATCAGACGGAGAAACTGAAACAGATGTAAGCTATCAAGCCTAGAATCCAAATTCGATGTTAGACTTCAGGACGAGAAACGTAGGTCCATGTTAGCCATCTGACTGGTGAACGATATTTGATGTTAGACATCAAGCTGAGGAAATTTCTCCGATGTAGGAATTATGTCGGGAAACTTCTTTCGATGTTAGCCATCGGGCTGAAGAACGACTTTCGATGTTAGACATGAAGCCCAGACTCTTCATTCGATGTTTACCAGCAAGCCGTGAAACGTACCTCAATGTGAGACATCAGGCAAAGAAACGCAATTCGATTTTACCCATAAGAATGCGAAACGACCTTTGATGCATCCATCTGGCCGAGGAACTTCCTCCGATGTCGTCCATGAGGCCGAGAAAAGTCCTCCGATGCTATTTTTGTAGAGAAGTACTTAGATGTTAGCTTTCAGGCCGACATGCATCCTTCCATATTAGCCATCAGCTCGGGAAACGTAGTTCGATGTTAGGCATCTGGCCGTGAAAACGTAACACGATGATAGCCATCGGGCTGAAAAACTTACTAAGTATTTAGACATCAAGCCTTCGATGTTACGTTATACCGTACCGTACGATATAGCACAGTACTACACCGTAACACACCGTACGATACGCTTCCATGATATACAGAAACGTACATACCGTATCACTCCGCACAAAACAGTAAAACCCCTTGCCATATATTACCATAAAATGCAAACCCTAGAAACTACCACACCGTACATAGCCGTACCATACCGTACCATACGGTACAACGCCGTACTATAACGTACCATATGATACGATGCCGTACCATACCGAAAAATATCGGAAAGCGACGTACCATGCCGTACCATAAGATACAATTCCGAATGATACAGTAGCATACGCTACAATAAATTACCATACAGTACCGTGCCATACCGTGCCATAACATAGCAGTACGTACCATGATGTACCATAACGTATCATACGTCATTGTACTAATACAGACTGTACCATATGTTACGGTACATTACGATAACATAACATAACGTACCACACTGTACCACACAGTAACATACCTTACCATGCCGTACCTTACCGTTTTTTTTTTTTTTTTTGCGTAGAGGAAATCTTTAAAAGACAACCGATCACCCCAGAGGGAGGGAAGTCGGGTATTTTCGGATTTATACCGACTAGAACCTCCACGATGACATAAAACTTCCCAGGCATAACGCCTTGCGGCTTTGTCTCGGCGATCGTCGCACTTCCTTCCTGTCTTCTTCTCACTTCTCGCGACACCAGACGGCCCAGTGCCGCTTCGTTCACGGGGCGACTTCCATGGGATGAACCGGCCCTCACCTGTCCTGCCGTCGATCCCGGGTTCCTCTTCTTTCCTCTTCTTTCCAGTGAGAGGCGGGATGGCGTCTTTTCCCACCTCCTCTTCCTTCACGTCCTGGTTGGTAGCGGCGGCAACATGAGGGGTGGACTAGCCCCTCGTCGGTGTTGCAGCGATGCCGCCGCGGCGTTCTCAGCTGGGGTGAGGAGCACTCCTGATGCGGCGACCGGATTCCGCTCTCGCTCGCCGTCTTCTCTGTTGCGTCGGGACTTGTCTCTTCCGCGCAATCTCCGTGTTCTCCTTGGCCATCATTTCCTCGCAGTAGAGGTTGACCGCGGTTCGCTTACTGTCGTCTGCCAGCAGCGCCTTGGCAACGGCTGCCAGAGACATGTCTTGCCCAATACTCGCCCTGAGGACTCGTCTCAGCTCTTCGAAGTCCGAGCATTCCTCGAGCATGTGCTGCACGGAATCCAGGTCCTCGCCGCAGTGGTGGCAGTCGGCCGTCCGCTCTGCACCGATTCTCTTCAGATACTCACCGAATCATCCGTGTCTGGAGAGCATCTGAGTTTTCCTGTAGATGAGACGTCTCTGTCCGCTGTCCATCCACTCGGTCGAGTTGGAGAGAACAGCTTCAGCGACACTCCTATTGCCGGCACCGCTCTTTTCCAGGTCGGCCATCCATTCTCGAAAGTCTTGCTGGTGTGCCCGCAATCTCGCGAGCAGTCTCTCTCTCGTCCTGTCGTCGCATTCGCGGAGCGTTGGAACGTCTGCGCTTCCACTCTGGCCAGCCGATCGAAAGGCAACGACCTGGCAGGGGTTAGCGCCGCCTCCTCGGAGATCGTACGGTAGCCGCGTACGATCCGGATCGCCATCCATAGCTGCAGTCTCCGCAGCTTCCAGGCGTTGGGATGCCTTGCCAGATCGGTGCATCGTACAGGCCATCGACCTTATCACCGAGGTGTAATGTCTCTGGACCACCTATGTTGGACAAGATTCTGCCCAGCTTCGTGGCCACTTTTTCCATCCTGGATACCAGGGCGGCGAAGTGCGCCTCGAAGGTCATTCGCTCGTCGAGTGTCACTCCGAGGTACTTCAGGGTACGCCTAACCAAGATGCGCTCGTCCCCGATCTTTATCCACGACTGCGGCGGACGTCTCGTCCGCGGCAGGCCGTGGAACCAGATGGTCTCCGTCTTGGATCTCGCGACGGATACGGCTCGTAACCGCCGCTACACCCACCTCTGTCAACCTGATGGTTCGCGTCCAGTCGCGACCGCCGGCGATCAGCAGGATGTCATCGGCGTAGCAAGTCACGCGCAATGCCGGGGATACGTCCGACTGAAGCACCGCGTTGTACCCCACGTTCCACAGCAAGGGTCCGAGCACCGATCCTTGCGGAACTCCGCGATCGAACGTCCGACGCACGATCGCGCCACCACCGGTGGTGTAATCTACAGATCTCCAATTCAGATAGTTTCCCACCATCTCCCGTAGATATGCCGGAACGCGATGACGAGCGAGGCCCTCTCGGATCCTCGACCAGGGCAGGGAGTTGAACGCGTTGACTATGTCCAGAGACCCCGCGCCGATCGCGTCGATGGTAGACCTCCCACTTCGGAAGCCGTACAGGCTATCCTCCAACACCGTACCCAACCATACCATACCACACCTTACCGTTACGTACCATAATGTACAACTCCGTTCTGGACCGTAGCATACGATGCAATAACGAATTATAACGTACCATAACGTGCCATACCGTACCACAAGAAGCAGAACCATACCATGGTATAACAAAGCGTACGACACTGTACCGGAACTACGTGTTATTCCATTTTCAATAATAATAGACGATATTTATGTACAAAAAAGTTATTAATTCTGAATCCAGATATGCGCAGAAATATATAAGTCTATAGAATCAAAATTATATTACAGAATGAATAGAGATAAATTTGAATGTTCAAACTTAGACAACATTAGACGTACCGGAAATCGGTTACATTTCAGGATAAATAAATAACATTTGATGACATTTATGTAAATAAAAATATTATTCATTGTGAACCCAGAGGTGCATAGAAAAATATAAAACCATAATATCAACCTTATATGTTGGCACAATGATTGTGGAAATTTGGCGTGTCGAATGAAGACATTCCGCGTACAGGAACTACGTAATAATTCGACGATAATTAATAGACGATATTCATAAATAAAAGAATGGTGTTCATCGATAATACTGCGATGCGTACGATAAGACAATAAAGTCGATATTATATATCGTCAGAATGAATGAGGAAAAGTTTGCACGGCCATATGTAAATCTCATTTCACGTACCAGTACTCCGTAATATTTGAAGCTTTATGGATAATATTAGATGATAGTTATGTACATAAAAATGATACTCATTGTGAATCCCGCAACGCATAGAATAATAAAAATCGATAAAAATGTCGATATGATATACTGACGGAAGTTTTCAATGTGGAAAACTTCGATTCTTCAAATGTAGACCTCATTACACGTAACGTACACCATCACAGGCTTGGTAAATAATATTGGATGATATTTTTCTACTTAAATATGATACTCATTGTGAATACAGCGATGCGGGAAATAAGATAAGACCATAAAGTCTGTATAATATACTGAAAGAATGAATGTGAATAATTTTGAATGATCGTATGTAAACCTCATACCACGTATCGAAACTCCGTAATATTCAAGGTTCGATAAAAAAATATTATTTGACATTTCTATAGAAAACATTGTTATCATCGTGATCTCTGGGATATAGAAAATAGTATAAGTCAATATAATCTAAATGATAAACTGATATAGTGAATTTCGACAAATATAGACAGTCGTACGGTAGCCACGTTCCGCACCAGATCCCCACAACATTTCAGGGTCCAAAAATATTTCAGATCGTAGTTATATATTAAAAAATTGTGTTCATAATGATCCTCGCGTTGCGTAATGAAACATAAGGCCATAAAATCGATATGATTGATAGACAGAATGAATTTCGAATATTTTGAATTTTTGTAGATAACAACCGCATAGAAGCACCGTAATATTACGGGCCTGATAAATAATATTAATACGTTATATATTAAAAAATTCTTGTCACGACGATACCAGCGATGCCTAAATTTATATAAGATCATCAGGTCAGGATAATATATTGATACGATATGTACGAAGCATTCAATGTGCTCATGTAAATCTCATGTCACGTACCGGAAATTCTTAATACATTAGGATTGATAAATAATATTAGATGACGTTTGACACATAAAAATTTTTTTTCATACTAAACCTGCGTTGCGTAGAATATTATAATACCATGAAATCGATAAGATCTATCGACAGAATGAATGAGGCAAGTTTTGAAGTTTCATACGTAAAACGCGTACCTCATTGGAGAACCTCAATACTTCAGGCATGATAAACATCATCAGATCTTCGTTATACATAAAAAAATTTTAATTATAGTGATCCCCGCGATACGTAAATTAATATAAATTTTTAAATAGGGATAATATAAGGAAAGGGTGTATTTATGAAGCATTGAAAGATATCATGTTTTTCTCAAACCACGTACAGGAATTCCGTTGTATTTCACGCGCTACAAACAATATTAAATCATATTTGTATACAAACAATTGTGTTGATAGTGTTCCCCGCGTTCCGTAGAATAATATAGAAACATAAAATCGATATGGTATATTGACAGAATAGATAGGGGAAATTTAGGAATGTCTTATATAAACCTTACACCACGTACAGAAACATCGAAAAATTTCAGAATCTATAAAGAATATTATTTGATTTAGTATTAAGTCATATTTATTTAGTTACAAAAAATGGGTTTCATTGTGAATCACGCTATGCGTTTAATGTTATAAGACCATAAAGTTCATAAGAAATATTGTCAGAATGAATTTGAAACTTATGAAGTGTAATATCTGCACCACGTTCCGGATATAACATTTTAGGCTCGATAAATAATACTAGATGACATTTATGTATAATAAAATTGGATATATTGTGCACAACGCGATGCATTGAACAGTATTAGATCATAAAATCGATATACTGGCAGAATGTATGAGGAAATGGTCATTTAGAATGGTCATTTGTAAATCACCTTCCATTCGTCTGAACTGCGTAGTATTTGAAGATCGATAAATAATATTAGATGATATTTATGTACAGAAAACTGGAGTTAATTGAACCCCACGATAATCAGTGTAATATTAGACTATAAAATCGGTATGATATATCGACAGAATGATTGTGAAACATTTTGAAGCGTCATATGTAAACCACATTCCAAGAACCGGAACTCCGTAGTATTACAGGCTTAATAAATATTATTAGATGACGTTTATTACAAAAATGGTGTTAAATGTGAATCACCCGATTCGCAGAATTACAAAAGACTGCAAAATCGATATGATATATGGATAGAATAAGTTGGAAAACGTTGAGGTGCCATATATAAACGTCATTCCACGTACCGAGACCACGTATTTCTACAGGTGTCGATAACTACTAAATAGTGATATCTACAAAGAAATTGTGTTAATTGTAAGCCCGTAGAGTAATATAAAACCATAAAACAGATCTGATATTGAGAGAACTATTGTGGAATATTTTGAAGTGCCATATGGAACCCTCATTCCACTTACGGGAATTCCGTATTATTTAAGGCTATAAAAAATATTAGATGTCATTTATGTATAAATAATGTTATTCTTTGTAAATCCCACTATGAGTAGAAAAATATAAGACCGTGAAATCGATATGACATATAGACAGAATTAATGTGCAAAATTTTGAATTGTAATATTAAAACTTCATTCCACGTACCGAAAATCAGTACCATTTAACTCACGATAATTATGTCCGATGATATTTATGTTAAAAAAAATTGAGTTCTTAGCGAACCCCGCGGTGTGTAGGATACTTTAAGAGAGAAAATCGAGATAATATATTGACAGAAAGTATGTTGATTATTTTAAAGGTACATGTATCCACGTGAATAAAAACCGCAATATTTCGGGATTGATAAATATTGTTACAAAATATCTGTTAACACAGAAATGACGTTCACTGCAAACCCAGCCATGCGTAGAATAGTGTAAGACCATAATAAAGTAGAATAATATAAGACCATAGAATTGATATGATAAATGGTCAGAATGTCTCCGGGAAACATTTGAAGTCTGTATGGAAACCTCATCCCACGTCCCGAAATTCCTTAATATTTCACGCTCGATGAATAATATTAAATGATATTTATGTTCAAAGAAATGGTGTTCATTCTAACCCCATGATGCATAGAATAGTGTAAGACCATAAAGCGATTTCGTATACTGAAATAATGAATGCGGAAAACTTTGAGTTTTCATGTGTATTCCTCATACCACGTACGGGTACTTCGTATAATTTCAGGATCGATACACAATATTAGAAGATATTTATGTACCAGAAATGGTGTTCATTGTGGTAGAAAAATGTAATGCGATAAATTCGGTATGATGTATTGACAGAATGAGTGTGGAAAACATCGAACTGCATTAAGTAAACCTCATTCCAAGAACCGATATTCCAAAATATTTCAGGCTCGGCAAAAAATAATAGATGATATTTGTGTACAACAAAATGTTGTTCATCGTGAAATCCGCGAAGAGTAGAAAAATATAAGGACATAAAGCCGATATGATATATTGGCAGAATGACTGTGGAAACATTCCATTTTCATATGCGAACCACATTCCACACCGGAATTCCGTAAAATTTTAGGCTCAATGAATAATATTATATTGATATTTATGTACAAAAGAATGGTGTTCATTATGAAACGCGCAGTGCGTTTAAAAATACAAGATCTTAAAACCTTTATGATTAATTGACAGAATCAATTTGGTAAGCTTTGAAATTTCATGTGTGAACACAACTCCATCTACGAGCACTTCGTAATATTTCTGAATTGATGAAAAATATTAGATGATACTGATGTACAAAAAGATGATTATTGTAAACCTCGCGAAGGGCAGAATAATCTAAGACCTTAAAATCAATATGATATATTGACAGAATAAATGTGGCAAACCTTAAATGGCCATATGCAATATTCATTCAAAGAAACGAAATTTGTAATATTTCAGGCTCGGTAAATAAAAATAGGTGATACTCATGTAACGATATGGTGTTCATTATGAACCCCGCCATACGTTGAATATAATAAGACTATAAAATCGATATGTTCTGCAGACGAAATGCATGTGTAATGTTTGGAATTGTCATGTATAAACATCGTTCCACGTACCAGAACTCCGAATTACTAAAAGCTCGGTGAATAATATTAGATGACATACATGTATAAAAATATGGCGTTCATTGTGTACATCGCGATGTGTAGTATAATATAAGACAATAAAAACGGTACGATGTCTTGAAAGAATGAATGTGAAAAATTTTGATGTTTCATATGTAAACATCGTTCTACGTACAAGAATTCTGTAATATTTCAAGCTCGATAAATAATATTAGATGAGAGTTACAAACAGAAAATGTTATTTTTTGTGAACCATGCGGTACATACAATAATATAAGACCATAAATTCGATGTGATCTGCTAACATAGTGAATGTGGAAAATTTTGAATTGTCATATGTAATCCAAAATCCATAACGGAACATTTCAAGCTTTATAAATAATATTAGATGATATTTCTGTACAGAAGAATGGTGTTCATTGTAATCCCTGCAATGCGAAGAATAATATGGAACCATAAAATCGATGCGACGTAATGAATGTGGAAAGATTTGAAATGTAATAGGGGCAACTAAGTCCAAGAACACGTAACCCGTAATAATTCAGGTTCTGTAAATATTAACAGATGATGTGTAGCTACCAATAAATGGTGGCCATTGTGATCTCCGCCACGCATGGAATAATATAGGACAATAAAATTGTTATGATATATTGACAGAAAGAATGATGAAAATTTTAAAGCGTCAAATTTAAACATCATTCGTACCTGATCTCCATAACGATTCAGGCACTATAATCAATATTATTAGATTTTTATATACAATTAAACGGGATTCATTCTGAATCCCGCAATGCGTAGAATTATAGCAGGCCATAACATTGGTGTAATGTACTGACAGAGTGAGTTGGAAAATTTTGAATTACAATATTTAGCCACATTCCACGTACCGGAACACTGCAGTAATTCATGCTCGATAAATAATAATAGATGATACTTATGCATGTAAAAATGGCGTTCTTTGCTTACCCTGCGAAGCGTAGAATAATATACGATCATGACATTGTAATGATAAGTTGACAGAAAGAATGTTGAAAACGTTCGATCGTCATATGTAAACCTCATTACTTCGTACCGGTGCTTCGTAAAGTTTCAGGTCCTATAAATAATATAATATGATATTTATGTACAGAAAAATGTATTCAATGTGAACAACACGATGCGTAGAACAATATATGACCGTAAAATCGACACAATATGTTGACAGAATGGTTTTGGACAATTATGAATGGACATATGTTTACCTCATTCAACGTACCAGAACTCCGTAATAATTCAAGACCAATAAATAACATTAAATGATACTCTTGTCAAAAAAAATGATTTCATATGTAAAACCCGCGATGCATAGAATTATATAAGTCCATATGATAAATTGATCGAATAAATGTGGAAATTTTTGAAGTTACCATGTGTAAACCTCATTCCACGTCTGGAAATCAATAATATTTCAGGCACGATAAATATAATCAAATGATATTTACGCTCAAAGAATGATATTCGGGAAAAAAGAAATGTTGTTCATTGTAAACCTTGCGAGGCGTAGAATAATAAGAAAATATCAGACCGAAATAATATATTGGGTGTATAAATTCCGAATAATTTGTAATGTCATATGTAGGTCATATGTAGGTCTCGAAATGTACAGGAATATCGTAATATTCCGTTGCCGATAAATAACATCTGATCGTTGTTGTGTACAGAAGAATTGCGTTAATTGTAACCCCCGATTAGCGTAGAATAATATATGAACATGAGAACAAATTAATATAATGAAATAATGTATTCCGAAATTTTTAGACTGTAATATGTAAACCTCGAAACGTACCGGCTTCCGTAATATTCTGGCCTTGATAAATGACATTAGTCCGTCGTTATACACAGAAAAACTATGTTCATAGTTGTTCACGCGGTGTGTAGGATGATATAAAAAATATTATATAAAAAATATGTCGAAAAATATGAATGGCCATAAGAAAGCGACGAAACATACGGGATAATACTTGAAGGTGGACAAATTATAATAGATCATCGTCATGTATTTAAAAAAAAATTCATTGTGATCCCTTCGATGCGTTGAATAATGTAAGTACATCAGACGGAAATAATCTATCAATGGAGAGAATGTAGAATATATTGAATTGTCATATGTAAGCCCCGAATGGTACCGGATGAGCGTATAATTTCGTAGACGATAAATAATACTGAATTGTTGTTTCATATTAAAGGATTAGTTCATTGTGATCCCAGCGATGCGTAGAAGAATGTTGGACAGTCAGATCGAGATAAGCTATCGATAGAGCGAATTGAGAATATTTAGAATAATCAAATATAAGCCCAGATGAATACCTGTGGAGCGTACTTCGGAGACGATAAATAATATTGGATCGTCGTCATATATTGGAATATTGTCTTCATTGTGATACTCGCGATGCGTAGAATGTTATAAGGTAATCAGATCGAGATAATATATTGATACAATGATTGTAGGTTACTTGGAATGACCATATAAGCTCCAAAAAGTTCCGGAGGGGCATACAATTTCGGAAACGATAAATTATAATAAATCGTTGCTTTACGCAAAAAATTTGTGGATTTTGATAACCGTGATGTGAAGAATAATATAAGACCATGACATCGAGATCATAAATTGATAGAATGAATGTAGAATATTTTGATTCACCAGATGTGAGCCCCGAATCGTGAAGGAGTAACGTATTACGTCAGTGACGATAAATAACAATCGTTGTTTTGTATTAAAAAATTTGTACATAATGATACACGTGATGCGTAGAATAATATAAGACCCTCAAATCTAGAGAATATATTGTTAAATGAACGAAGAATACTTTGAATGATCATATGTTAGCCCCGATCAGTAGAGGAGTAGCGTATAATTTCGGAGACACATAAAAAAAGAACTAAATCGTTGTTTTATATTTCAAAATTAGTGAATCCGATACGCACAGTGCGTAGAATAACGTAAAACCATCAGATAGAGGAAATATATTCATAGAATTGGTGCAGAATATTTTGAATGATCATAAGTAAGCCTCGATCCGTAACGGAAGAGCGCAATATTTCGGGAAGGATAAATAATACTGGATCATCGTTATATATATAAAAATTTTGTTCACCCCATTCTGTGATCACCTCGTTGCGTAGAATAATACAAGACCGTCAACGGGAGGTAATCTATTGAAAGAGTGAAGGTAATATATTTTGAATGATCATATGTAATACCCGATCCGTACCGGAGGAGCGTATAATTTCGGGTAGATGTATAACATTAACACGAAGTTTTACATTAAAAAATTTATACGTTGTGATCCCGGCGAGGCATTGAATAATTTAATAATCTCTGATTGATATTATATTCGGATAGATTTAATGTCGAACACTTTGTTGCGTCATATGTAAGCACCTGTACTGGCAAATGGATTGTAACGTTTCAAGATCGATAAATAAAATGAGATGATATTTGGGTAAAACAGTATGGTTTTCTTTGTGAACTACGCAATGGAGTAACATAATACAATCAGAATGATATAATATTATGAGAGAATGAATGTCGAAAATTTTGATTCGTCATAAGTACTGGAGTACCGTCACATTTCAGGGCGGATAAATAAAATTTGATGATAGTAAATATGGTGTTCATTGTGATTCCCGCAGTGAGTAGAAGCATACAGGACCATCAGATCGATACAGTATACAGACAGAATGAATGTAATGAATTGTGATTCGTTAAATATAAGAAACTGTCAGTGCCGATGGACCGCAACGTTACAGGGTCAATATCAAAATTAAGTAACGTTTATGCAGAAAATAATAGTGTTCATCGTGAACCCGGCGATGAGTACAATAATATATGAATATCGAATCAATATGATATACTGACAGAATGAATTTCGAAAATTTTGATTCGTCATATCTAAGTACATCTCACTGCTGGAAGACCATAATACATTAGGTTCGACGAATTAGAAATAGTTAAATGACATTTATATAAAACAGAATGGCGTTTATAGAGGTCCCTGCAATGCGTAGAATAATATAAGTCCATCAGATGTATATTTTAACAGAATGAATCTCGATTATTTTGACACGTAATATGTAAGCACTAATCACTGCCGGAGGACCGTAATACTTCTGGGTCTATGAATGAATTTGAATGATACTTACATAGTTAGTAATGATAATCATTCCGAACCCAGCGATGCGTAGAATAATATGAGACATTCAGAGTATGATAATCTATTGATAGAGTGAATATATAATATTTTAAATGATCAAATGTAGGACCCGACACTTACCGGTGGAGCTTATTAATTCGGGGACGATAAACAACATACGATCTTCGTAATTAGTTGAACAGTTATGTTCATTGTGATTCCCGCAATGCGCAGAAAAATACAATACAATCCGAGGGAGATAATATATTGATAGAGTAAATGTAGATTAATTTGAATGACCATATGTAAGTCCCGAATTGTACCGGAGAAGCGTATTATTTCGAGGACGATAAATAGTATTGGATTGAGGTAGAGTGAATGTAGAAAATTTTGAATGACCATATATAATCAGCGATCCGAACCGGAGGAGCCGATATCATATATAATCACCGATCCGAACCGCATATATCGGGTACGATAAATAATACAGGATTGTAGTTATATTTAGAAAATTGTGCTGATTGTGATCCTCACGATGCATAGAACAGTATAAGATCATTAAAGTGGGATAATGTATTGATAGTGAAATTGTAGAATATTTTGATTGATCATATATGTATTCCCCGATACAGACTGGAGGATCGTATTGATTCGGGGACGATAAATAGCAACAAATAGTTGTTTTATACAAAAAATTTGTTCATTGTGAACAACAAGATACGTAGCATATTATAAGACCATCAGATCGAGATAATATAATGATAGAATGAATGTAGAATATTTTGAATTACCATGTGTATGTCACGAAATATTCGCGAGTAGCTTATTATTTCTGGGAAAATAAATAATGTTGGATCCTGGTTATATATCAAAAAGTTATGTTCACTGTTGTCCCCGCAATGCTTAGAATAATGTAGGACCATCAGGTCAAGACAATATGTTGATAGTACGAATATTGGACATCGTGAAGTATCATATGTTGTCCCCGATTAGAACCGGAGGTCCGTATTAATTCGGAGTAGGTAAATAGTACTGTATCGTTGTTTTATATTAAAAAATTCTGGTTCCCATGATGCGTATAGTAAAAGAAGACCATCAGATCGACATAATGTTGATATTTTTTATGATGAATGTAGGATATTTTGATGATCACACGTTATCTTGGTTGTGCCGGAGGACTGTAATATTTCGGCGAACATAAATAATACTAAATCCTTGTTTTCATTCAAAATTTGTTATTCTCTGTACTCACTGTGCGTAGAATAATATATGACTAGCTAATGGAGATAATCTATTGATAGAGTGAATTTTGAATTCTTTGAATAATATTAGAAATGAGAGGTAGGTATACTAGAGTTTGAGTGATTGCAGTATATTTCCAATTATCGTATGTATGCCCCGATACATCCCGGGGAATCTTATAGCTTCGTGGCCGATATATAATATTAAATCATTGGTTTATATATTAAAAAATTTGTACAATTTGCTACCCGCGATTAGTAGAATGATAAAAGACTGTCAGTTCGAGATAATATATTCATGGACTGAATGTAGAATATTTTGAACGACCATATGTAAGCCCCGATACGTTCCGGCGTAGAGTATAATTTCGGGGACGATAAATATTTATTCGTCGTTTCACATTAAAAATTTGTTCATTAATATACCCGCGATGCGTAGAACAATATGAGACCCGATCTAGAATATTTGTTGATAGAATGAATGTAGAATATTCTGAATGATCATGTGTAAGCTCCTATTCGTACCGGAGAAGCGTAACACTACAAGAACGATAGATAACACTAAATAAATGTTTTATATAATATTTGTTCATCTTAATACCCGCGATGCATAGAAAAATATGAGACCGTTTAATGTATGTATTCTGAGGATAGTGTGACTGTAGAATATTTTAAATTGTGATCCCACGATGCCTATTGCGATATAGGACCATAATAGGTTGATAATTTATTGTTAGCGTGAATGTAGAATATTTTGCATTAACATGCGAAAGCCCCGAATCGTACCGGAGAGGCATACAATTTTGAGACCGATAAACAATACTAAATCATCTTTACTTATTAAAATATTTGTTTATTATGAACCCCGCAATTCGCAGATAAAATATAAGACAATAAGATCGAGATAATGTACTAATCGAACGAATATTGAATTTTCGAATTTCCATATTTAAGTCGCGATCCAGGATTATTTTACGTCTCCGTAATAATATGCTCCTCAGGTACGTATCGGGGTTACATGTGATAATTCAATATACTCTATATTCACTCTATCAATAGATTATCTCCCTCGGACGGCCTCGTATTACTCTACGTACAGCGGGTATCACATGAACATTATTTTTTGAGATATAAAGACGATCGTATACTAGTTATCGTCCCCGAAGTAATATACTTCTCCGATACGCATCGGGGCTTACGTTCAATTCAAAATATTCTACATTCATTCTATCGATATGATAACTCGATGGTATTATATTATTCTATGCATCACTTTTATCAAAATGAACAAATGTATAGAACCACAATGTAGTATTACATATCGCATTGAAGTTATACATTCCTCCAGTAAGCAACGGGCCTTTCATATGATCACTCAAGATATTCTAAATTCACACTATCAGTAGATTACCTCCCTCTGACATTCTCATTCTATTTATCGCAGAAAAAACAACGAACACAATTTTTTTGTTTAATACAACGAATTCAAAATATTATTCAAAATATTCTACATTTATTCTATCAATACATTATCTCCAACTGATGGACTTATATTATTATACGTATCGTGGGTATTACAGTGAACACAATTTTTTAATACAAAACAACAATATAGTATTATTTATCTTCCCCGAAACAGTACGTTCCCGATCAGTTCCTACATATATTCATTCAAAATATTCTATTTTAATACTATCAATATATTTTCTCGATCTGATGGACTTATGTTATTCTACGAATCAAGGGTTTCGAAGTGAAAAAATTTTTTAATTTACAACAATGTTTTAGTATTATTGATTGTCCCCGGAATGATATGATCGTTCGGTACAGACCGAAGTTTACATATGATCGTTCAAAATATTTCACATTCCATCTACCAATGGGTTATCTCCCTGATGTCAAGAGGAACGAATTTTTTAATGAAACAAAATATTTAGTAATATTAATTTTAGAAATTATACGCCCATCTGGTACGGATCGTGACTATTGTATGATCATTCAAATCATACCATATTCCCACTGTCAGCAGATTATGCTCTGATGGCCTTATATTATTCTACGCATGGCGGGGTTCAAAATGAACACCATATTCTTTTACGTAAATATCATGTAATTTTATTTATCGACCCTGAACTATACTGATCCTCCAGCAGTGGTTGATGCTTAAATATGCCGTATCACAGATTTCGACTTTCATTCTGACAACATAGCACATCTACCTGATGGTCTTATATCTTTTTTTGCGCATCGAGTGAATCACAATGAACACCACTTATTGTAGATAAATGTTACCTAATATTTTTTACCGACCCTGAAACATTACGGACTCCCGGCAGTGATAGGTGCTTGCGAATCAAAATTTTCAGCATTAATTTGGTCAATGCATCATACCGATCTCATTGTCTGATATGATTCTACGCATCGCGAGGTACACATTGAGAGCCATAAATTCTGAATGAATATCATCTAGTTTTATTTAACAACGCTGAAATATAACGATCTTCCGGCACTGATAGATGCTTGCATATAACGAATCAATGTCTTCGACACTCACTCTGTCAATATATCGTACTGGTCTGATGGTATTATATTAGTCTGCGTACCGCAGGATCACAATGAACGCCATTCCTTTCTGTATAAACTTCATTTAATTTTATTTATCTACTTTGAAGTATGACTTCCGGCAATGATAGAGTCTTACATATCAAATTAAAGATTTCGACGTTCAATCTGTCAGTATTTCATGTCGATCTGATAGCCATATATTGTTCTACGCGTCGCAGGAATCACAATGAATACCATTCATTTCAACATTTATACCATCTAATTTTATATATCGACCATGAAATGTTATGGTAATCCAGCATCTGCCTGCATATGACAAAACGAAATTTTTGACATTGATCCTGTCCGTACATCGTATTGACCTGATGGTCTTACATTACCCTACGCATTGCGGTTATAGTTACGAATTGGCTACATTCTCGGCTACACAAGAATCATCTAATTTTATTCATAGACCCTGAACAATTATGCTCCTCTGCCACTGATAGGTAGTTACATATGAAGGATCTAAACTTTCGCCTTTGATATTTCCTATTTACCATATGGATCTGATAGTCTTATATTGTATCCCACTCATCGCGAGGTTCTATATGAGCACCATTCATTTCTTCAGACATATATCATCTGAATTTATTAATCGACCATAAGATATAACGAATCTCGGGGTCTAATACGTGCTTACATATAACGCAACAAAATGTCCAACTTTCAATGTATCTGTCACGCCGATTAGATGGATCTATAATATTCTACGCATCGCGGGTATCATAATGTACAAAGTTCTTTAATATAAAACAACTGTTTAGCTTTATTTATCGAACCGGTACATTTCGATGCTTACATAGGATCATTCAGAATATCATACATCCATTCTGTCAATATATTATCTCGATCGTCTCATATAGTTCTACGCATTGCGGTTACCAATATTATCAGATTCTTTAAAGTAAAACAATGTTTTAATATTATTTGTCTTCCCCGAGGTAATACGATCCTCCGGTACAAATTGGGGTTTACATATGATAATTCAAAACTATATACAACCATTTTATCAATATATTATCTCGATCTGAGGGTCTCATATTATACAACGCATCGCGGGTATCACAAAGAACAAATTTTAAATCAAAACTACGAGTTAGCATTATTTATCGTCTTCCAAAATAATACGATCCTCCGGTACGAATCGGAGATTATATATGATCGATCAAAATATCTACACTCCCTCTATCAATGGGTAACCTCTCTCTGATGGTCTTATAGTGTTGTGCGTATCGCGGGAGACACAATGAACAAATTGCTTAATATAAAACGAATTAATATTTTTTATCGTCCGAGCCCCGGTTCGTACCGGAGAAGCGTACTCGAGGACGACAAATAGTACTTATTTGTTGTTTTATATTTAAAACTTCCATTCATTTTGAACCCCGCGATGCTTAGAATTATGTAAGATAATCAGAGGGAGATAATTTATTGACAGAGAGAATGTACAATATTCTGAATTATCGTATGTAAACCGCGATCCGTACTGGAGGAACGTATTGTAATAATAGTATAATAATTGTAAGTATAATAATAGAAGACCATCAGGAGAAAATAATCTATTGTTAGTGTGAATGTAAAAAATTTTGAGTTACCATAGGTTAGCCTCGACACCTACCGGATTATAATATAATTTCGAGGACGATAAATAATAGTAAGTTGTTGTTGTCTATTAGAAAACATGTTCATTTTTATACCCGCAATATGTAGAATTTAATAAAACCCTTAGTTCGATATTATATGCAGATACAAATTTATGTCCAATACTTTGAATTTTCATATGTAAGCGCTACTTAATATTTCCGATAATTAGCATCAGGTCGTAGTTATATATTTAAAATAGTGTTATCTCTGACCCCGGCGAAGAATATAATAATATAACTCAATCTCAGGAAGATAGTCTATTGATGGAGTGAATATATATAATAACACTTTGAATGACCATATGTAAGACCCTGTCCGATCCGGTGGAGCGTATTACTTACGGGACGATAAATAATTTCCGTTCGTCATAATATACATAAAACTGTGTTCATTCAAACCGCGATGATTAGAATAATGTAATACTGTCCGGGGGAGATAATCTACTGACAGAGTGAATGTAGATCATTTTGAATGAACATATATGTGCAAAGATCCGTACCGGAGGAGCGTATTATAACGGGGAAAATAATATTGCATTGACGATATATATTAAAAATCGTATCCCTTGTGATCGCCGCCGTGCATAGAATAATATAAGACCACCGGAGGATAAAATCTATTCATAGAGCGTATGTAGAATAATTTGAATTATCATATGTAAGCCACGACCAGTACCGGAGGAATGTAATATGTAGGGAACGATAAATTAGACTGAGTCATTTATATATATTAAAAAATTGTGTTCATTGTGATCCCCGCGATGCGTAGAATAATATAAGACTATGAGAGGGGATAATCTATTGATAGAGAGAACGTAAAAAATTTTGAATTATCATATGTAAGCCCCCATCCGTACCTGGATGGCGTATTATTTCGAGGAAAATAAATAAGACTAAATCACCAATTTATGTTAAAATATTCAATTCATTGTGACCCCGCTATTCGTAGATTGATATAAGATAATCAGAAGTATATAATTTATTAATAAAGTGAATATAGAATTTTTTGAACTAACATATGCGAGCTCCGATCCGTACCGGGGAGCGTACTACTTCAGGGCAGATGTATTAGAATATATCGCTACTTTTTATGAAAAAATTTGGTCGTGTTCTCCGCGATGCGTAGAATAATATAAGACCATCGGAAGGAGATGATCTGTTGATATAGTGAATGCAGAATTTTGGAAATATCATACGTGTGCCCAGTTTCGTACCGGAGTAGCTTATTACTTCGGAGACGATAACTAAAAGAAAATCGTTTATCAATATTAATAAGTTGAATTCATTGTCATCTCCGCAATGCTTAGAATAATAAAAGGCCATCAGATGCTGACAGAACGTAGATATAGTGAATGTAGAATATTTGGAGTAACTTATGTAGTACCAGATCCGTACAGAAGGAGCGTTCTATTTCGGGGACGATAAATAAGATTAAATCGCTGTTTAGTATTAAAAAATTGAGTTCTTTGTGATCCCTTAGATGACCATCCGATCGAGATAATATATTAACAAAATGAATGATTAATATTTTGAATGATCATAAGTAGGCCCCGAGCAATGCCTCTGGAGCGTATTATTTCGGGGACGATAAACAATATTAAATGGTTTTTCTATATTAAACAATTTGTTCATTATCGTAACCGCGGTGCATAGAATAATTTAATGCCATCTGATCGATATGTTATGCAGATAGATTGAAAGTCGAACATTCTGTTGCGTCATATGAAAGCACCTGTAATTCCCGGAGACACGTTATATTTCGTGGACTATAAAGAAAGTTAAATGACACATAAGTTGAAATGAATAGTGGTCATTTACACCTCCGCGATGAGTAGATCAATATAACACCATCAGATTTATACGATATATTGACAGAATCAAAGTCGAACTTTTTGATTCTACATATGAATCTACCGAGCAGTGAGAAGCGTAATAGTTCAGGGTCCATGAATAAAATTAAATGATATTTATGTTGGGAAGAATGGTGTCAGTTGCAATCTCCGCTACGCGTTGAGTAATTTAAGACCACCATGTCAAAACGAAATGCACACAGAATGAAAGTCAAAAGTTTTGATTTGTCATATGTTTGACCACCTACCATTGACAGACTACCATATACTTCAGAGTAGTTGAATAAAGTAGGATGATGTCTGTTTAGAAACAAATGGTGCCATTACGAAGCACGCCATGTGTAGGAAACATAAGACCATTAGATAGATATAATATATTGACGGAATTAGTATCGAAAAATTTGAGTAGGCATATGTATGACTCAAACGACGATCTGATATGACTCATTCAACCTGAAATATTATTGTTCTCCGGTGCTGTTCGTGATTTACAAATGATTATTCAAAATATACTACATTCATACTGCCAGTTTATTACCTCTATCTGATGGTCTTGTATTATTCTACGTTTCGCAGGTATCACAATGATAAATAGCCGTTGTATATTAAAAAACTGTTTTCATTATGACCCATCGATGCGTCGAGTAATGTAAGATAATAAGATCGAAATAATATTTTAACAGAATGAATGTCAAACGTTTAGAATTGTAATACGTAGACCCCGAAACAACCCAGATGATCGAAATATTTCGGGGTCGATAAATAGTACCAGATCGTCTTAATATATGCGTAAAATAATATTAGACCATAACAACGAGATAATATGTTGTCAGAATGAATGTTGACAATTTTGAACTGTCATACGTAAGCGGAAGGTACTGTAATATTTCGGAGCAAATAAATCATATTCGTTTGTCCTTGTATATCAAAAACTGTTTTCGTTTTGATTCCCGCGATGCGTAGAGTATTATTAGAACATCAGATCGTGATATTAGTTGATATTCATGTCCAAAGAAATACATTATAAATCCCCTGATACATAGAATATCATTAAGAGATAAAACCGATATGACATATTGAAAGAACGAATGTGGAAGTTTTTGAATATTCCAATGAAAAACTCATTCCAATTATCCGTAATATTTCAGACTCTTTAAATAATATATTGGTTGATATCTAGGAATAAAAAGTGGAGATCATTGCAAGTCCCGCAGTGTATAGAAGAATGTAAAACAATAAAGTCACTATGGTATATTGACAGAAAGAATGTGGAGATATTGAATTAACATATGTAAACAACATTCCACGCAGCTGTTGTCCGCGAGAGTTCATGCTACAAAGACAATATTATACGATATTTATGTACGATGAAATTGTGTTCATTGTGAATCCTGTGAGGCGGAGAATATTACTAGAACATAATGTCGACATGATATACTGACAAAATAATTGTTGAATGGTCATATTTAAATCTCATTCCACATAGCAGATATATCTGTAAAGTTTCACGCTCGTTAAATAATATTCAATGATGTTTACGAACAAAACATCGCGTTTTTTGCTAACTCCGCAATGCGTAGAGTAATATAAGGCAATAAAGTCTATGTGGTATATTGAAATAAGAAATGTAGAAAATTTGGATTGACATATGAAATCAACTTTCCACGTTGCTGTAATTCGTAACATTGCAGGCGCGATAGATAACATCAGATGATATTTATGTAGACCAAGAAATTGTATTAATAGTGAAGCTCGTGATGCGTGGAATACAATTAGGCCATAAAATCGTTATGATATTTTGAGAGAATTAATGTGGAAAATTTTGAATCGTCACATGTAAATCTCATTCCAAGATCCGGAAAAACTAATAGTTCGGACTCGATGAAATATTTTAGATTACACATAAATTACATTTAAAAAATGGTGTTTATTGTAAACCTCGCAATTCCTGGAAAAATATAAGATCATAAAATAGATATGATAGTTGACAGAATGAGTATGAAAAGTTTTGTATTACCATATATAAACCTAACGCTTCCTACCGGAACTCCGTAATCGTTCAGGACCGATAAATAGTATTTGGTGTTATTTATGTACACTGAGAATGGTGTTCAGTGTTAACCACGCGATTCGTGGAATAATATAATACCTTGAAATGGATACGATACATAGACAGAAATAATGTGTAAGTTTTTGATAGTGCGTATGTATACCTCAGTCCACGTACCTGAACACCGTGTTACTTCAAGCTAGGGCAAAAGCATTAGATGGTACTTATGTACAAAGAAATTGTGTTCAGTTGTGATTAAGTCGATGCGTAGAACAACATAAGAGAATAAAATCGATATGATATATTGACAGAATGAAGTTGGAAATTTTTGAATTGTCATATATAAACCTCATACCACGTACCGGATATCCGTAATGGGTCAATAGAGAATATTAGATAATATTTATGTGCAAAACATTGGAGTCCATTGTGATCTCGGTACATGGAAAAATGTAAGACCATAAACTGATGTAATATGTTGACAGAAGGAATTTGTAAAATTTTGAATTGCCATATGTTACGTCATTCCACGTAACAGAACTCCTTTATATTTCAGGTTCGACGAATAATATTCAACAATGTATATGTACAAAAAAAGGTATACATTGGGAGTCTCGCGATGCGGAATATAGTATACGCTCATAAAATCGATATGATACTTCGACAGAGTGTCGACATGAGGAATTCTTTCAAGCGTCACATGAAAACCTCGTTCCAAATACCGGAAATCCATAGCATTTCAAGCACGATCAATAATTACAGATGATTCTTATGTACAAAGAAATTGTGCTCATTGGAACTCCGAGATGCATGGAATAATATAATACCATAAAATCCATGTGATATATTGACAAAATGATTCAGGAAAATATTGAATGATCAGATGTGAACCGCTTTCCACGTACCGGAACTCCGTAGTGATTCAGTCTCTACAAAATAACCTTACACTCTATTTATGAACAAAAAAAATGGTGTTCATTATGAACTGTGCGATGCGTAGAACAATATAAGGCAGTCAGTATGACACGATTAATGTACAGAATGAATGTCGAAAATTTTGAATTGTCAGACGAAAGCTCGGACCCGGATTCCCGTAAAATTTCAGGGTTGATAAATAATACAATACGATACAGTTATACAAAGAATGGTGATCCCTGAGATGCGTAGAATAATATAAGAACATTAGAGCAATATAATATATTGACAAAAAGTAAGTCGAAAATATTGAACTGCAATATGTTATCCCAATTCCACTTACCGGGACACCGTAAAATATCAGGATAAATGAATAATTTAGGATGAAATTTATGTACAATAAAATGTTATTCATGTTAATTATCGCGATTTGTAGAATAAGATAAGACAATCAGATCGATATGATACATCGACAGAACGAATGTCGAAAATATTGTCAGATCATATGTACGCCTCATACCGCATACCGGAACTCGTTAATATTTCAGACTTGATGACTAACATTGAATCATACTTATGTGCAAAAGAATTATGATCATTGTGAAACCTACAATGAGTAGATAAGTTAATAAAATCGGTATTATATATTGTCAGAATGAATGCGGAAAATTTTAAACGTTCATACGTAAACCTCATTTCGTGTATCGGATAACTGTAATATTTCAGACTCGAAAAATGATACTGGAATAATTTTGTGCTGACAGGAATGGTGTTCCCTATGAACCCTGCAAAGAAGGGAATAGAATAAGACAATAAAGTCGAAATTAAGTTTTGCCATAATTGGACTTTGGGGTCGAAGAAATGAAATCAAGTCGTCGTTATATAATAACAAATAGAGTTCATAGTAACACCCGTGATTAGTAGAATAACATAAGACCTTCAGATGGATATGACACATTAACAGAATTTGTCAAAAATTTTGAATATTTACATGTAGGCACCGAAACGTCCAGGAAGTCTGTATTATGTCGTGGGCGATATATTAGATATATTCGAATTTATTATGAAAAATCGTGATCATAGTGATTTCAGCGATGAGTGGAATAATATATGCCCATCAGTATGAGATAATCTATAGAGAGAGTGAATATAGAACATATTGAATGATAATATATAAGTCCCGATATGTAAAGGTAGAGCATATTATTACGAGGGCGATAGACAACATTACATTTTCGTTATATATTAAAAAAATGTGTTCACCGCGAAGCGTAGAATAATATAAGACAATCAGATAAAGATAATCTACTGACAGAGTGAATGAAAATTGCTATGAATTACAATATCTAATCACCGATCCGCATCGGATGAGAGCATTATTTCGGGAACGATATGTATAAACGGATCGTAGTAATAAATTAAAGAAATGTACAATTTCTGATCCCCGCAATGCGTAGAATAGTATAAGCCCATCAAAGGGAGGAAAACTTTTGAAAGAGTGAATGCAGATTATTTTGAATAGTAAATGCAAGCCCCGACCCGAAACTGAAGAGCATATTATTTTGGGTACGATAATTAACATTAGATCGTACTTGTATTTTAAAAAATTGTGTTCATAGTGATCCCCGCAATGCGTAGAATAATGTAAGATCAAGATAATATACTGAAAGAATGAATGTAAGATACCTTGAATGATTATGTGTAGGTCCCGAATCATAACGGAGGTTCGTATGAGTTCGTGGCCGATAAATAACTCTAAATCTTTGTTTTACACTAAAGACGTGAATATTCTAATTCCAGAAATGCGTAGAATAATACAAGACCATCAGATCGTGGTAATAAATTGATGGAATTAATATAGAATATTTTGAATGACCACATAAGTCCCGAAACGTACAGGTGAGGCGCATTATTTCGGGGTCGATCGGTAACAATAAATTGTTGTTTTGTATTTAAAAATTAGTACAGTTTGATACCCGATGCGTAAAATAATATAAGACACTCAGATCGAAATAATCTATTGATAGAGAGAATGTTGAAAATTTTGAATGGTCATAGAATTTTCCGGATCTGATCGGGGCTTACATATGATTTCTTATGTCAATAGATTATCTCCCTCTGATATTCTTACATTATTCATCGCATCGCGAGAACCACAATGAACACAATTTCTAGATACGTAGATACCCAGTATTATTTATCGTTCCCGAAATAATACGTTCCTCCGGTACAGGTCGGGGATTACATATGATCATTCAAAT
Organism: Tetragonula carbonaria; assembly: GCA_032399595.1. Taxonomy (NCBI): domain Eukaryota; kingdom Metazoa; phylum Arthropoda; class Insecta; order Hymenoptera; family Apidae; genus Tetragonula; species Tetragonula carbonaria. The sequence goes on from JAUCRC010000020.1 coordinate 55,329, forward strand.
AATTCTGCGTCTATTCTATCAAGAGATTGTTCCGATCTGATGGTATTTTATTATTCTACGCATCGGTATCAAAATTTTTCTGTGTAAAACATCGATTCAGTATTATTTATCGACCCACAAATTGTACGATAACGCGGTACGTATCGGTACTTACATATGGCATTCAGAACACTCTACATTCATTTTATCAGTATATAATCTCAATCTGATGGTCTTACTTTATTCTATACATCTCGGCTTTCAAAATGAATCAATATTCATAAAAAACACAGATTTACTAATATTTATTACGTCATAAAATTTACGTTCCTCCGGTAACGATATGGGCTTACAAAAGATAATTCAAAATTATCTACATTCACTCTATCAATAGATTGCAGCCTCTGAACATCTTATATTATTCTACGCATCGCGTGATTCACAATGAACACAATTTTTTAACATAAAACGACGATTTCGTGAAATCTACGGTAATGCTAAATAAATGTAATTAGCAAGTTTTATCAAATTTATAAGGAAGAATACGTACGTTCCACGATAACATCGTCGAAACACAAACATTTTGATTACAATCATTGTTTTGTAATGATAATAAATCTTCGACATATCTATGAAGTTTGGAAGTTTTGTCTATTTTCCACCGAAATTTTGCGAATATTACACGAAAACACCAACGTAATACAGAATTTCAACGTATTATCAATGTTTCGTATTGAAATCTACATAATAACTATGAAATTAGCATTCTCGAATTTAAAACGTAAATTACAAATATTTCTCAAAAACAGCGTGAATTCGTGTAATTCAACGTATTGTGACGGTTTAGTGATGAAATCAACAAAATACGTCTGAAATTAGCAATATTTGTAGTATTTAAACAAAAATTACGAATATTTCACGACAATATCGTCGAAACTGAGATATTCAACATATTATCACTGTTTCTTCATATAATCAACAAAATGTCAATGAAATTAGCAATTTTTGAGAGTTTAAAACGAAAAAGAAAATGTTTCACGAAATCAACTTCGAAAGAGAGAAATTCATCATTCTATCATTCTTTTGTAGTGAAATCTGCGAAATATCTGTGAAATTGGCAAGTTTTATCAAATTTACAATGCAAAATAGGAATTAATCACGAATACATCGACAAAACAGAGAAATTCAAACTGTTATCAACGTTTCATCTTGCAAACTATTTAATATATTTGAAATTAGCATGTGTTGTCGAATTTAAAAATACGAATATATATGAGAACGTAGTCGAAACAGAGTAATTCAAGGCATTATAACAGTTTATCTTTGATACCTGCTAAACATCTGTGAAAGTAGAAAATTTTGAGAATTTAAAACGAAATATACGAACACTACAGGAAAACTTCGACGAAACAGAAATTCAACTTTTTAACACTCTTCCGTCGTAAACTCTATGAAATATATGTGGAATTACCAAGTTTAGTACAATTAACAACGGAAAATAAGTATTCTACACGAAAAATACGAATATATCACAAAAACATTGTCGAAACGGTGTAATTCAACGTATTATACCTGTTCACTTGCGAAATCTACGAAATGATAGTGAAATTGGAAAGTTTTACCGAATTTACGATGGGAAATACGAATATTTCACGAAACTATCTTAGAATCAGAAAAATTAATAGTATTATCACTGTTTCGTGGTAATATCTACAAAATATCTGTGAACTTAGCAAGTTCTGTTGACTTTACAACGGAAGATACGTATATTACACGAATACATTTTAGAAGCAGAAAAGTTCAACGTATTACCACTGTTCCGTCATGATATCTGGGAAATGTCTGTGAAATTAGTACCGATTAGTTACATTTTTTATTGCAAATTTAAGAAAACTTAATGATATTACAGATAATTCTATCAATAGTTTTCACTTCGAAACAGGGACAATACGCTGAATTTCCCTATTTCAAAGATGTTTTCGTGAACCATTCGTATTTTTCGTTGTAAATTCGACAAAACTTGCTAACTATCTAGATATTTCGTAGAATTCACGACGAAAGAATGAAAATACTATTGATTCATTTGTTTGGACGATATTATCGTGAAATTTTCTAACTTTTTGGTGGAAATTCGACGCAAACACTTCATTTTAAACATATTTCGTAGATTTCACGACGAAGTAGTGATAATACGTCAAATTTTTCTGTTTCAACCATGAGTTCGAGATATATAAGTATTTTTATTTGTAAATTTGACAAAACTTGTAAAAGGCATATAGGTATTCCAATGATATCATATCAAAACTGCGTCAATACGTTAAATTTCATTCTTTCGACGATGTTTTCTTGCAGTAGTCGTATTTTTCGAACTAGATTCGACAAAACATACTAATTTCTTAGATACTTCGTAGATTTGGCGACGAAACAGTGATAGTAAGTTGAAATTCCCTGTTTCGTCGAAGTTTTCGTTAAATATTCTTGTTTCTCTTTGTAAATTCGACAAAACTTTCTGTTTTCACAGACATATCTCAGATTTCTCAACAAAACAGTGACAATTCGTTGATTTTCTCTACTTCGACACTGTCATTATGAAACATTCGTATTTTTCGTTTTATGTTAGAAAAAACATGCTGATATTTTTATATTTCGTGGATTTCACGGCGAAACATTGACAATAAGTTGAATTTCTCTATTCCGACGGTGTATTCGAATAACATACTTATATTTCGTTGTATGTCCTACAATACTTGCTAATTTTTAGATACTTCGTAGATTTCACGACGAAACTGTGATACTACAATGTATGACAGTTTCGTCGATATATTCGTGACATAACCGTATTTATCGTTGTAAATACGACAAAATTTGCTGATTACATAAATATGTCGTGGATTTCATGGAGAAACCGCGACAAAAAGTTCAATTTCTCGATTTCGAAGATATTTTTCTGTAATATTCGTATTTTTCTTTGCAGGTTCTGCAAAACGAGCTTATGTCACAGATATTTCGTAGATTTCTAGGTGAATCAGCGATAATAAATTAAATTTCTCCATTTCGTCAATATTTTCGTGAAATATTTGTATTTTTATTTGTCAATTCCATGAAACGTGCTGATTCCTTAAATATTTCGTATATTATACGCAGTGACAATACGATTAATTTCTCGTTTTAGAGGTTTTTTTCCTGAAACATTCGTATTTTTCGTTGTAAGTTCGAGAAAACTAGCTTATTTCATTGATAATTCGTAGATTTCACGGAGGAACAGTGAGAATACGTTGAATTACTCTGTTTCTTAGACATTTTATTGAAAAATTCATATTTTGTTTTTGCAAATACGAAAGAACTTGCTGATTTCTCAAATGTTTCTGAGATTTCAGAGCGAAAGTGTGGTAATACGTTGAATTCCCGATTCTTGGGTATTTTCGAGAAATATCAGAATTTTTTCTTCTAAATTCTACAGTACATTCTGATTTCTTGGATATATCGTTGATTTCAAAGCGGAACTCTGGTAATAACTTGCGCATCACTATTTCGAATATATTTTCGTGCAACATGATTATTTTTCTTTTGTAAGTTCGACAAAACTTGCTAATTTCTAAGATATTTCGTATTTTTCACAACGAAAACACAGCGATAAAAATTTAAATATCTCTGTTTTGTCTAAACTTCCCTGATTATTCGCATTCTTTGTTCAAAATTCTAGAATAGTTGCTGATTTTTTTTATATTTCGTATATCACACTGAGAAACAGTGACAGCATAATGAATTTCCCTTTTCGTAGAAAATTCGACAAAACATCTGATTTCATGACTATATCGTGCATTTAACGGGAAAAGAGAAACAAAAAGTTCAATTTCCCAGTTTCATAATTGTATTCGTGTAACATACATTTTTTCCGTTGTAGGTTCGACAAAACTTGCTGATTTCGTAGATATCACGACGAAAGAGCGATAATTTTGTTAGCGACAAATAATGATATATCACCGTTATATATTAGAAAATTGTGTCCCTTGTGATTCCCGCGATGCGTAGAAGAGTAAGACAATAAGAAAATATGTTGAGAGATTGAATGACGAAAACCGTGATGGGGCATGTGTAAGAACCGAATGGCACCGAGGGACCGTATAGTTTTGGAGCGGAATAATAGTAATTGATAGTTGTTATAATTAAATAATAGTGTTCATTATGAAACTCGCGGTGGGTGAAATAATGTAAGAAAATCATATTGATATAATGTTTTGACACAGTGAATATCGAATATTTCGATTTGTCATATGTAACCAGCGAACTCTACAGGGGGACCGTAATACTTCTGGGTGAATAAAAAATATCAGATCGTCGTTTAAAACATTGTATTCATTCAGATGCACTCGAAGCGTGGAATAATAAAGGACACACCGACCGAGACAACTTGTTGACAGAATGAATTTCGAAATCTTTGAACAGACATATGCAATCGCCGAAACGTACCGGGTTGCCGTAGTAAGTCGGGTTAGATAAATAATGTTTGATCATCGTCATGTCTCAAGAAATTGTGTTCGTGCTGTTCCCGCGATGCGTAGAATAATATGTGACTATTAGATCGAGATAATATATTGGCAGAATAAATATCGAAAACATTGTGTGATCATATGTATGCCCCAAATCGTACCGGAAGACCGTAAAGTTACGGAATGGCGTCGTTATATATTTGTAATTCGTTGTTATATATATTATAAAATTGTGTTCAGTGTGAACCATGCGACGCGTAGAATGATATAAGAACATCAGATAACATATTGACAGAATGCATGTCGAATTTTTGTACAGTCGCATGTAAGCGATTAACAGTACCACGGACCAAAGCATTTCAGGGTCGATGAACAATATTAATTCATTGTTATATATTAAAAAACATGTTCATTTTGAAACCCCCAATGCGTATGTTAATATAAGACCATCTGACCGAGATAATATATTGATATAATTAACGTGGAATGCTTTTGATTATCATACGTAAGCAACGAAACATACCAGAGTAGCGTATTAATTCGACGACGATAAGTTGGATCGTCGTTGTATATTAAAAAATTGTATCCACTGTGATACCCACAATGCCAAAAATAATACACGACCATCAGAGGGAGATAATCTATTGATAGAGCGTATGTAGAATATTTTCAATAATGACATGTATGCCCCGATCCGTACCGAGGGAGCGTATAATTTCAGAGACGAAAAACAATACGGGATCGTCGTTATATTTTGAAATTTGTTTTCATTGTGAATCCCGTAGAATAATATAATATTTGATCGATTTGAAGCACTGACAGGTATAGTATCGAAATATTTTGTTCGTCATATATAAGCCACTGCAAGTGCCTAAGTACCGTAAAAATTCAGGGTCGATAAATAAAATCAAATGACATTTATGTAGAAAAGAATGGTTTTTGTGTTTTACGCGATTTTTATTACACGATGCGCAGAATAAAGGAAGATCATCGGATCTGTATCATGTACTGACAAACTGAACGTCAAAAATTTTGATCCGTAAGCTTTTATTTGTGCTGGAGGACGGAAACAATTCAGGATCAATCAATAAAATTAGATGATATTTATGTGGAGAAGAATAGTGTAAATTATATATTCCACGATGCCTAAAATAATATATCACAATCAGGTCGAAAATTTTGATTTGTTATGTACAAGACACTAAGTGTAAGAAGACCATAAGCTTCACAGTCGAAAAATGAAATTATTTGATATTTATGTTGTAAAGAATGATGTTCATTGTGATCCGCGCGATGCGAATATTATTGTAAGATCATTCGATCGATATGATGTACTGATAGAGAGTCAACTACTTTGATTTAATGTAAGCTTCTCTCTGTTCCGGAGTACCGTAATACTTCGTGGTCGATAAATAAAATTAAATGATAATTATGTAGAAAAGAATAGTGGGCGTTGTGATCCTCACGATTCGCTGAATTATATAAGATCCATATAGTATATTGATAGAATGGATGTCGAAAACCGTGTTTCTTTACATGGAAGCACCTGTCGGTGCCGGAGGGCGTTTCATAATCGATAAACAAGAACAGAAGATATTTTTGTAAAAAAGAATGGTAATTATTGAGATCCACGCGATGCGTAGAATAGTATAACCATCTGAACTGTAATATAAACTGAGAGAATGGATGTCGAATATTTTGACACGAAATGTGTAAGCATTGACCACTGACGGATGAGCATAAAACTTGGGGGTCGAAAAATATGACTAAATCGTAGTCTTACATTAAAAAATTAGTTCATTTTATAACTGTGATGCGTAGAATGATGTGAGATCATTCAGAGTGAGATAATATATTGATAGAACGAATTTAGAATATTTCGAATGGTCATATTAAAGCCCCGTTCCGACCTGAAGGAGCGTATTAATTCGGGAAAAATAAATTTTTCTAAACCGCAGTTCTCTATTAAAAAACTGTGTTCGTTGTCATCCCCGCGGTGCGCAGAATAACATAGGACCATCAGATGGATATAATCTATTGATAAAGTGAATATGGAATATATTGAATTGACATATGTAAGCTCCGATCCGTAGGGAAAGAGCGTATAATTTCAGCGACAATATATAATATTATATCGCTTATTTACATTAAGAAATATGTTCATTGCAAATCCCGCGATGAGTAGAATAATATAGTGCCATCAGAGGGAGACAATCTATTTATTGAGTGATCGTAGAATACATTGAATGACAACATGAAGCCCCGATTTGTCTCGAAGGATCGTATGACTCAGGGACTATAAATAATTTTGGTTAGTCGCTATAAATAAAAAATTGTGATCACTGTGATTTCCGCGTTGCGTGGTATTCCATTGCGTGGTATTATATTATTATATAATACCATCAGGGGGAGATAAACTATTGATAGAGCAAATGTATAATAACATCAATTATCATATATACGCCCCGATTCATACCGGATGAGCGTATTAATTCGATGACGATAAATAATGCTAAATCGTTGTTTTGTGTTAAAATTATTTGCTCATTATGGTTTTCGCGATTCGCAGAATAATATAAGGTTAACAGGGGAAAATAATTTATTGGTAGTGCGAATGTAGAATATTTTGAATCACCATATGTAAGCCCCGTCCCCGTATCGGAGGAGCATATAATTTCGGTGAAGATAAATAACAATAAATCGTAGTTTTATATCAACAAGTTTGTTCATAGTGATCCATGAGATGGGCAGAATATTATAAGACTACCAGGTGAAGTTGATATATTGATAGAATGAATGTAGAACATTTTGAGTGATGATATGTAAGCCCCGATCCCTGCAGGACGTACGTATTATTTCGGATACGATGAATAATACTCTATCGTTGTTTTGTTGCAAAAATATTGGTTATCTTGATACCTGCGATGCGTGGAATAATACGAGAACATCAGACTGAGAAAGTATATTGATCGAGTGAATGTAGAATATTTTGAATATTCATTTGTAAGTCCCAATCCGTACCGGATGAACGTATTACTTCGGAGTAAATAGAAAATACTAAATCGTTGTTTTATATTAAAAAATTATTTTCTTGGTAATCGCTGCGATGCGTGCAATAATGCAAGGCCATCAGGGTGGGACATTGTGTTGATAGAATGAAAGTAGAATATTTTGAATTATTTTATGTAAGCTCCGAAACGTACCGTTGTAGTGTATTACTTCGAGGACGATAGATAATGCTAAATATTTTATTTATTGTGAAAAATTATATTCGATCCCCGCAATGCGTAGAATAATATAAAACAGTCAGAGACAGATAATTTATTGATAGAGTAAATGTAGAACATTTTGAATGTATTTATGAACATTCCGACTAGTACCAGAAGAGCGTATCATTCCGGGGAAGAAAAATAAAACTATATCGTTGTTCTATTTTAAAGAACATGTTCATTTTTATACACGCGATGCGTAGAACTATATGAGCAGATCGAGTTAATATATTGATAGAATGTGTGTAAAATACTTTGAATGAGCATATGTAAGCCTTGTACTGTACCGGAGAAGCGTATCCTTTCGGGGAAGATAAATAAAACTAAATCGTTGTTTAGTAAAGAACTTTGTTCCTTGTGATACTCGCGGTGCCTAGAATAGTATAATACCATTTGAACGAAGTGATATACAGATAGATTGAAATTCGAACATTTTGTTGCGACATATATAAGCTCGAATCAATCCCGGAGGATCGCTATATTTCATGGTCTATAAATAAAGTTTGATAATACATATGCAGAAATGTATGCTGTTCATTTAAAACCCCGCGATGGGTAGAAAAATATCGAAATCATATACCGGCTGAAGGAATGTCGAAAACGCTAATTCGTCATATGAGAGCATCTATAATTACCGGAGGAACTTAATGCTTCAAGGTAGGTAAATAAAACTAGATAATATTTATTATGTCGATTAGATGATGTTATTATTAATGTGGAGAAGAACTGTGTTCATTGCGATCCGCAATACCGTTGGAACATCAAAATGACTTGAAATAATGCAAAAATAAACGACGTAAACACAAATCAGTCATACATCAACACATATCGTGGCGATAGAGCCGTATGGACAGTAAATAAAGTTAGATGATATTTATGTGGAATAGAATGATTATGATAGTGACCCCGCAGTGTGTAGAATAATACAAGACCATTGACAAGATATGATATACTGACAAATTGAATGAAAAGTTCTTTGATCTCTATCATGGCCGGATGTCATACTTCAGGGCAGATAAATAAAAACGTATAAAGTTTATGTAGAAGTGAATGGTGTTCATTGCGATCCTACGATACGTAGAATAATATAAGACCATCAGACCGATATGTTATATTGACAGAATTAGTGTCGAAGACATTGATTCGTCGTATGTAAGCACCTATCACTGCTGGAGGACCGTAGTCATTCAGGGTTGATAATTATAATTTGAGGATACTTATATAGAAAGAAATAGTGTTCATTGTGATCACAGCGATGAGTAGAGTGATATGAGATAAACAGGATAATATGATGGCGAATATATTGATGTTGCATGTGAATGCATTATAAGTAACGGATGACCGGCATACATCAAGGTCGATAATTAAATTAGATGATGATTAAATAGAAAGTAATGGTGTTCCTTGTGACACCTGTGATGCGTAGAATTAAACAAGACCATCAGTATGATATACTGACAGATTGAATGTCGAAGGTTTTGAGGCGTCATAAGTAAGACTCTCTCAGTGCCGCTGGACCTCAACATTTCAAGATCGGTAAACAATATTAGACTTATAACATTCATCTAGAAAAAGTGTTCATTGTGATATACTCAATGCCAAAAATAATATAAGACCATCAGGTAGATATGATATATTGGCAGAATAAATGTCGGAAATTTTGACACGGCATATGTAAGCAATTGTCAGTTCCGGAGAACCGTAATATTTCAAGGACAATAAATAAAATTAGATGATGTTTATGCAGAGAAAAATGGTGTACATTGAGATCCTCGCGGTGCGTAAATATATATTTTACCATTAGATCGATACGATTTATTTACAGAATGAATGTCGGAAATTTTGATTCGTCACATCTAAATTATCAGTGATAGAGGACCGTAATATTTTAGGGTCGATAAACACTATTTGATAATACTGACAGAATGAATGTCGAGAATTTTGATACGACATTTGTAAGAACGTGTAGGTGACGGTGGACCGTAATAGTTCAGGATCGATATTAAAATTACATGATATTTATGTAGAAGTAGTGGAGTCCATTGTGAACTCCGCGATGCGCAGAAATTTATAAGACCATCAGATATGCTATATTGACAGAATGAATGTCGAAAATATTGATTCGTCATATGTAAGCACCTACACTGGTCGGAAGATCGTAACGTTTCTGAATTGTAAATAAAATTAGATGATACTTGAGTAGAAATATATGGTTTCCATTGTGAAATCCACGATGAGAGGAGTAACATAATGCACTCAGATCGATATGATATTTTGTCAGAATGAAAGTCGAAAATTTTGATACGACATATTTAAGCAACTATCTCTGCCGGAGGACTGGTGTCATTCAGGGTCGATAAATGAAGTCAGATGATATTTATGTAGAAAGAATGATGTATACTGTGATCCCCGCGATGCATGGAACGATAAAAGTCCATTAGTTCAATTTGATATGTTGTCACAATGTGTGTCGAAAATTCTGTTTCGTCATATGTAAAAAACTGTCAGTGACGAAGAACCGTAATAATTCAGGGTCTATGAATAAAATTATATTATATTTATGTAAAATATATTATACTTATGTAAAAATTAATGGTGAAAATCCTGATCCCAGCAATGCGTAGAACAGTATAAAACCATTTGATCGAAATGATATACTGTAAGAATGAATGTTGAAAACTTTGATTCGTCATATGTATCACATGTCGTTGCCGGTGATCTGTAATATTTCTGCATCGATAGGGAAAATTGGATATTAGATGTGTAGAATATAATGGCGTTCATTATGATCACCACAGTGAGTAGAACAATAAATGACCTTCAGATCGATATGGTTAATTGGCACAATGTATGACGACAAATTTTATTCATCATATGTAAGCACCTACATGTGCCGGAGTACCGTAATGATTCAGGGTCGAAAAATGAAGTTAGATGATATATATGTGGAAAGGAATGGCGCCTATTGCGAAACTCGCGATGTGTAGATTAATATAAGACCATCATATCGATATGATATATTTACATATTGAATTTCGAAAATTCTGATTCGTCATATGTAGGCTCCTATCAGTTCCGGAGAACCGTAATATTTCAGGGTCGATGAAATAAGTCAGATGATATTTACGTAGAGAAAAATGATGTTCATTGTGATCCCCTCGGTGCGAAAAATATTCTAAGTCCATAAGTTCAATACGATATACTTAAACATTTAATATCGGATTCTTTGATGCGATGTAAGCGCCTATCAATGCCGAAGGAATATAATATTTCAGAGTTGATAAATAATAATAGATGATATTCATTCACAATGAAGTGGTGTCTTTTGCGATACCTGCAATGCGTTAAGTGGTATAAGACATTAAATCGACAATATATAGTAAAGGAATGAATTTCAAATTTCTGTATCGTAATATGGAGGCACTTATCATTTCCGGAGGATCGTAAAATTTCAGGTACGATAAGTAATATCAAATCGTTGTTCTTATTAAAAAATTCGCAATTTGTGATCCCCGCGATTCGTAGAATAATATAAAACCAACAGATCGAGATAATATATTAATAGAATGAATACAGAGTATTATGAATGACCATATGTAAGAACACCGCATTTGCGTACTATATCGAAGAAGATAGATAATACTAAACAGATGTTTTATATCATAAAATTTATACGTTTTGATACCCGCAATGGGCTAGATAGTATGAAACTTTCAGAATGGGATAACATATTGTTAGAGTGAATTTAGAATGTTGTGAATGATCATATGTAAGCCACGACATCTACCGGGGAAGCATATTATTTCGGAAACGATACATATCACTAAATCGTTGTTTTATATTAAAAAAATATGTTCAATATGATCCTCGTAATGGGCAGAATAATATAAGACAATTAAATCGAGATAATATACTGATAGAATGAATATAGCATATTTTGAATGATGATACGAATGCCCCGATCCGTACCGTAGGAACGTATTACTTCGGGGACGTTAAATAATATTGGGCCGTCGTTATATATAAAGAAATTGTGTTCCATGCGAAATCCGCGATACGTAGAGTGATACAAGACTCTCAGAGGAAGATGACCTAATGCTAGAGATAATGTAGAATATTTGGAATGATTATATATAAGCCCCGATTGGTACAGGACAAGCGTATTATTTCGGGGAATATAAATAATACTGAAAAGTAGTTTTATATAAAAAACTGTGTTAACTGTGAACCTCGCGATAGGTAGAATATAAGACCATCAAAGTCTGATAACATATTGATAGAGTAAATGTACAATATTTCGAATGATCATATGTGAGCCCCAATACGTACCGGAGGAGCGCATCATTTCGGGAACGTTAAATAAGACTAAATCATTTTATATTAAAAAATTGAATTTATTGTGATCCATGCAATACCATAATGCCACAAGAGGTAAATTCTGTTGAGGGAGTGAATGTAGTATATTTTGAATGTTCATATGTATGCTCGGATAAGCGTTATTTCGATATGTTACGGATAAGCGTATTATTTCGAGGACGATAGATAATTCTAAAAAGTTCTATAACCGAAATGATCTCTATTTAAAAATTTGCTCACTTTGGAACCCGCAATGCGTGAAGAAATATAAAAGCATTAGAGGGTGGAAATGTAGAATACATTGAATGGCCATATGCAACCCCTGAAACTTACCGGAGAAGCGTATTACTTCGGGGACGATAAATAATACTAAATTGTGGTTTAATTGTAAGAAATTTGTCCATTTTTGAACACGCCATGAGTAGAAAAATATCAGACAACCAGATCGCGATAATATAAATATAGAATGAATGTAGAAAACCATGAATTATTGAAGGCGAGCCCCGATCCGTACCTGAGGAGCTCGCCTTCGATATTTCTTTGGAGACTAGAAATAAAACTAAATCGCTGATTTATTGTAATAGATTGGGTTCTACACATTCATAGTAATAGAATGGGTAATGAAGGAATACAGGACCACCAGCAGGAAATAATCCATTGATTGAGTGAATGTAGAATATTTTTAATGGTCATTTCTAAGCCCCGATCAGTACAGAAGGAACATTTCGGGGAAATAAATAATACTGGATCGCAGCTATATATCAAGAAATTGGATTTATTGTGATATCAGCGAAGCGAAGAATAATATCAGAATATCAGAAGACCATAATCTATTGACATAGTTACTGCAGAATATTTTGAATTATTATATCAAAGACCCCATCAGAACCAGAAGAGCCTATGGTCATTAAATACCCTCTACATTCTCTCTATCAATAGATTGTTGGACCTACATTATTCCAAGCATCGCAGGGATAACAATGAATAAGCTCTTTTAATATAGAACAAAGATTTAGTATTATTTATCTTCCCCGAAATTATACGCTCATCCGGTATAATTCGGAAAATACATAAAGCAGTCCCAAATTTTCGACGTTTTGTTCTCTCAATACGTTATCCCTATCTGGTTTCCTTATATTATACATCGCATCGCGTCAATCACGATAAACACAATTTTTATACAATACAACAACGATCTAATATTATTTATCGACCACGGTCTATTATGGTCATCCGGCAATTTTCGTGGCCTAAGTAGGACACCTCAATACTTTCGACATTCATTCTGTCAACATGTTATCTAGATGCAATATCCTTATATTATTCCACGCATCGCGAAGATCACAAAGAACATAATTTAATATGTAACTGCGATAATTTATTATTATTCGATGCCGAAATTTTATGGTCCTTCTGTGCGGTTCGTGGCCTACATATGTAATATCGAAATATTCTATGATTATGCTGTCTCGATCTGATGGACATATACAATTCTGCGCGTCACGGGGTTCACAATGAATCACTTATTATATGAATAACATCGAATACTATTTATCGAGTCTGAAATATTGCGGATATTGACAGAATGAATGTGGAAAATCCGTTATATGAAAAGATGTTTTCATGTGTCCTTTCAAAATTTTCCTCTATCATTCTTTCAACATATCATATTGATTCTATGGAATTATGTTATTCCTCGCAACGCTGGTTTCAGTATGAACACAATTTTTCACGCACAAATGACATGTAATATTATTTATTAAAGCTGATATACTACGGAGTTACGGTTCGTGGCATGATGTTTACAAATGACCGTTCAAAATTTTCCACATTCATTCTGTCAATATATTATATCAATTTTAAGGTTTTAAATTATTCCACGCGACGCGAGCATCACAATGAACACAATTTTTTTCTACATAAATATCATCTAATATTATCTATAGAGTCTGCAACATTAGGGAATTTCGATATGTGGAATGAAGATTACTTATAGCTATTCAAATTCTTCCTCATTGATTCTCTCTGTGTATGATAGCAATTTTATGGTCTTATATTAATCTACGCGGGATTCTCAAAGAACACCACTTCTTTGTTCATAAATATTATATAATATTATATATCGAGCCTGAAATATCATGGATCCGGATCGTGAAATGCTGTTTATACATGTCAATTCAAAATTTTCAACATTCCTTCTGTCAATACAACCTTCCGATTTTACGGTCTTATATTTTTCTGCGCATCGCGGGGTTCACAATGAATACCATTGTTTTGTACATAAATAACATCTAGTATTATTTATCCAGCCTAAACTTTACGGATATCCTGTACATGGAAAGAAGTATACATATGATCCAAACTTTCCCACGCTATGACAGCCAATGTATTATAACAATATTATTGTCATATATTATTCTACCCTTCGCGCGGCTCTCAATGAACAACATTTTTTTGTACATAGATGTCATCTAATATTATTTATCTTGACGGAAACCATACGGAAATCCCGTACGGAATTCGTGGAATGATGTTTACAAATGAAATTTCTAAATTTTCGACATTCATTCGGTCAGTATATTTTCTCGTTCTGACGTTCTTATACAATTCTACGTATCGCTGGCATGAACAATGAAAACAATTTTCTATTATATAACAACGATCGAATATTTTCTAACGACCTCCTACATTACGGTTCTCCAGACGGCACGGGGATTCAATGTGACCACTCAAAATTTTCGACATTCATTCTGTCAATATATTACATCTACCGATAACCTCATATCAGCTTTAAGCATCGCGGGGATAAAAATTATCACAATTTCTTCATTTATAACTACGTTCAGATATTATTTATCCTCGTATGCTTCTTAGAAATTCTCAACAACCACCATATTTAAAAAATATCACTATAAAATGGCCTTATTATTATTCCATGCATCGCGGGAATCACTGCGACACCAATCTTTTAATGTTTATCGACGATCGCATATAATTTATCGTCACTTAAATATTACGGTTGTCAGGTGGAATGAAGTTTACATATACTAATTGAAAATACCCGACACAGTGCCAGTACATTATCTCGAAAAGGTGGTTTTAAAATATTCTATGCATCGCAGAGTACACAATGAACTCCATTTTCTGTACGGAGAAAGATGTTTACTTAAGAATATTCAAAATTTTCCCCATTCACTCTGTCAACATATCGTATCCATTTTACAGACTTATATTTTCCTACGTATTGCACGTGAACACAATTTTTTTGTAACATAATACATAAATATATTCTAATGCATATCAAGCCTGAAAGTTAATCGATTTCCGGAACGTGGAATCAGGTTTACATCCGAAACAACAAAATTTTCCACATTAATTCTGTCAATAAATCAAATCGTTTTTATTTTATGGTCTTACATTATTCTACACACCACGGGGCAACAATGAACACAATTTTTTGATAACGATTTAAAATTACATTGGACTCGAAACTTTTTATACCCCGGTGGGCTTAAATATGGACATTCAGAATTTTCGCCATTCATTCTGTCATTATATTCGGCCTTACGGTAACTTTATTCGATTTCGTACGACCACTCAAAATTTTAGACATTCATTATGGTTTCATATTGTTCTATGCATCGCGGGATACACTATAAACATTCTCATTTAATATAAATACGATTTAATATTATTTACACTGGAGAAATACGTAGACCGGTAAGTGGAATAAGGTGTTCACATTCCCCTTGAAATATTTCGACATTCACCGTGTCAGTATATGATCCCGATCTAATCGTTGTATGTTATTGTACACATCTACGTGTTCACCATGAAACAGTTTTTCAGTACATAAAGATTTTAAAATATTATTTGACGACCCTGGAATCAATAATACTTTATGGTCGATAAATAATATATTGTCGTCGATATATATAAAGAAATTGTGTTCATCGTGATACCCGCAGTGTGTACGTCTTTTGCAAACTAAACAAATGAACTCTGGCTTCGCATTTTGCAGTTGATCTCGATACGTCGTTCCGAACGTACCTATGTATGCTTCACATATAAATTATATTATCGCGTATTCATACTTAAATAAATATTAACATAAATAAACTCTGATAATATAAGACCACCAGGTCGATATTATAATGACAGAGTGAATGTTGAAAGCTATGAATTCTGATATGTATCCACGCACAGGGATTCCGTACTATTTTACGATGGGTCAATGACGCCTGATGATATTTATGTACAACAAAACGGCTTCCATAGAGATCCCGCAGTGCGCAGAATATTATCAGAATATTACCAACAAATCATATATTATCAGAATATTACCAACAAATGATATATAATGATAGAATGAATGTCGAATATTTTCCATGATCATATGAGAACCTAATTTCACGTACCGGAACACAATAACGTTTCGGCCTATTTGAATAGTATTAGATGATATTTATGAACAAAGGAATGGTGTTTATTGTGAATCCCTCGATGAATAAAATAACATAGGACCATAAAATCAATATGATATTTGAGAGAATGCTTGTGGAAAATTTTTAATTGTATTATGTAAACCTCATTCAGCGTACCAAAATCCGTAAAATATAGATCATATAAATAATTTTAGGTGATATTTATGTACAAAGAAATGATGTTTATTGTGAGCTTCGCGATGCGTAGAATTGTATAAGACTACAGGGCCGATAAATAACATTAGACCGTCGTTATATATTGAAAAATTGATTTCATATTGATCCCAGCGATGATCAATAGGATGCCTAAAAGAATAAAAGATGGTCGGATATATCAATTGCTCATTTAAATATTCTAAAATATTACGGACTTCAAGTACGTAAGGTTTACATACATTCAAAATATCATATCGATCTGATTGTCTACTAGAAACACCATTTCTTTGTACATAAATATTAACTAATATAATTTATTGAGCCACAAAAATATTTAGGATTTCCGATACGTGCAATGAGGTTTACATAGGACCGTTGAAATCTTTCGACATTCTTTCTGTCAACATTTGAATGCGATCTGTTGGTTTTATAATACTCAACGCAACGCTGGGATAACTATGAACACCATTTTGTTGTATGTAAATAAGTCAAATATTATCTATCAAGACGGAACCTATTACGAAGTTCCTGTAAGTGCAGTGAGCTTTACACTTGTCCATTCAAAATTATCCACATACATTCTGTCAATTTATCATATCGATTTTATAGTCTTATGTTATTCTACGCATCGCTGGGGTCACAATGAACACCATTAATTTCAACTAAATATCATCT
Source organism: Tetragonula carbonaria (assembly GCA_032399595.1). NCBI lineage: Eukaryota > Metazoa > Arthropoda > Insecta > Hymenoptera > Apidae > Tetragonula > Tetragonula carbonaria. The sequence continues at coordinate 72,738 of JAUCRC010000020.1, forward strand.
AATGTTATTTATCTCGCCTGAAATGACGGACTTTCGGTACAAGAAATAAGGTTCACATATATGCATTCAAAATTTTCCACTTTCATTCTGTCAATACATCATAATGATCTTATAGTGTTATATTACTCTACGGAGAGCGGGATTCTAAATGAACATTATTTTCTTGTATATAAATATCACAAAATATTTTTATCGATTCCGAAATTGAACCGAGTTCCGGTACGTTGAATGAGGTTTACATTTGACAATCCAAAGCAATCTACATTCATTCTGTCTTTATATCATACCGATTTTATGGTCTTATATAATTCTGGGAATATCGTTCATCTCAATGAACGCAATTTTTTTGTACATAAACAACATCGAATAACATTTATAGATCTTGAAGTATTACGGATGTCCGGCAAAACGAATGAGATTTCCATATGCCAATTCAAAATTATCTACATTCATTCTGTCAATATGTGAAATCAATTTTCTATTATTCTACGCATCGCGTGTATCACAATGCACACCATACTTTGTACCTAAATATCATCTAGCAATATTTATTTCTTCTGATATATGACGGAGTTCCAGTAGGTATAACGATGTTTACATTTGAATATTCAAAGTGTACCACGTACACTCTCTCAACATACCGATTTTACAGTCCTATATTATCCTGTGTATCGCGGGGTTCACAGTGGATGCCAATTAATGGACATAAATATCATCTAATAATTACCAATCCTGTAATTTTGTCGATTTTTGGAACGTTGAATGAAGTTTACGCATGAAACAATAGAATTTTCATCATTAATTATGTCAATAAACCAAATCGATTTTATGGCCTTGTATTATTTTACGCAAAACGAGTTTCACAATGAACACCATTCCTTTGGACATAATTGTCCATCTAATATTATTCGTCGATACTGAATCGTATCGGAGTTCCATAACGAGTAATGGGTTTCATATATGTCAACTCGAAAGATTTCCGCATTTGTTCTGCCAAAATATTATATTGATTTTATGCCCTAGTATTGTTCTACGCAACGCGGGGTTCACATTTAACAACATTTTTTGTATAAATATTGTCTAATGCAATTTAATGTGCCTGAAATGCTACGGAGCTACAACTACAATTACGGTTAAATGAGGTTTACTAATGAGCGTTCAATACAATCCACATTGAATCTGTCAGTATATTGTACCGATTTTATTGCCTTATATTATTCTGAGCATCACGTTGTTCACAATAAACACCACTTTTTTGTACATAAGTATCATATAATATTATTTATTGATTCAGATTTATTACAAAATTTCGGTACGTCGAATAACGTTTACATGTGAAAATTCAAAATTTCCCACATTCATTATGTCACTATACAAATACTATTTGTGGTCTTGTACTATACGTCGTATCACTGGGTTCACAATGAATACAATTTCTTTATATATAAATATCATCTAATATTATTTATCGAGCCTGGATCAATAATGGGTTCCGATAAGTGGAATGAGGTTTACATACGATCACTCAAAATTTTCCACATTCATTCTGCCAATATATTCTGTCGATCTTACTGTCTTATATTATTCCACGCTTTACGGGATTCGCAGTGAACACCATTTTTTAATAGATAAATATCATCTAATTTATAGAGCCTATAATACTGCAGTGTATCGGTACGTGGAATGACGGGTACATATACGATTCAAAATTTTCCACATCCATTATTTCTATATATAGCGTATATACAGATTTAATGGCCTTACATTATTCTACGCATCGTGAGATTTAGAATGAACACGATTTTTTCTACATAAATATAATGCAATATTATTTATTGAGCCTATATGTTTCACGGCGTCTCGGTACGTGGTATAAGATTTATATATGACAGTTCAAAATTTTCCGCACGCGTTCTGTCAATGTATTATATAGATCTTATGGTGTTATATATTTCTACGTTGCGGGGTACACGATGAACTCAATTTCCTTTGACCACAAGAATAATCTAATGTTATTTATCGAGGCTGAAATATTTCTGTGTTCAGGTACGTCGAATGAAGTTTACAAATGCCCATTCAAAGTTTTCCACATTCATTCTGACGACTTACCAATTCGATTTTATGGTCTTATATTATTCCTCGTATCGCGGGATTCACAATGAACATCCCATTTCTGTACGTAAATATCATCTAATATTATCTATTATCGAGCTTGAGATATTTGGGAATTCCGGTACGCAGAATGAGAATCACGTACGGCTACTCAAAATTTTCCATATTCATTCTGGCAATATATATAATGGATTTTATTATCTTATATTGTTCTACGCATCGCGGGGTTCTCAGTGAATGCCATTTTTTCGACATAAATATGATATAATGTTGTATATCGATCTTGTAATAATATGGATTTCCTGTACGATGATTGAGGTTCAGATATGGCGCTTCAAATTATTCCACATTTATTTTATCAAAGGACACAATTTTTTGTACATAAATATCATTTAATATTATTTATCGAAGCTGTAATATTACGAGATTTGAGTAAAAATAGGTTTACATATGAAGGTGCAGAATTTCACACATGAATTCTACCAGTATATCACATTTAAATTATTGTCTCATACTCTTCTACGCATTGCGGCGTTTACAATGAACAACAATTTTATTGCACATAATAATCATCTATTATTATTGTATACATGTTTATAGTACCAGATTATAATACGGAGTTCCTGTACGTGGGACGAGATTAACAAATGGGTATTCAAAATATTCCAAAATCTTTCTATATATCCCGCTGAAAACCATTCTTTTGTACAAATATATCATCTAATATTACTTATCGGGCCTAAAAGAAAACGGAGTTCCTGTACTTGGAATGAGTTTTAGATATGTCGGTTCAAAATTTTCCATATTCACTATGTAAATATATAATATCGAATTTATAGTCTAATAATAAATTACGCAACGCAGGTTTCACAATGAACACCATTTGTCGCACATAAATGGCATGTAATATTATTTGCTGTACCTGAAATATTACAAATTTCTGGAAAGTAAAATAAGGTTTACATATAACCATTCAAAATCTTCCAAATTCATTCTATCAATATATCATATCAACTTTATTGTTTTATATTACTATACGCATTGCGCAATGAACGTTCGTAAATTTAATATTATTTAACGATTCAGAAATATTACGGACTACCGTTACGTGGATTAAAGTATACATAGGACGATTCAAAAATTTCCACATTCATTCTGTCAATAAATCATATCGATTTTAATGCCTAACAATTTTATACGCATCATAGGGTTCACAAAGACCACCATTTCTTTGTACATAAAAATAATATAATAATACCTATCGCGGCCCATACATTACGAAATACAGCATTGTGGAATATTATTTACATATATCAATCCAAAATATTCCACATTCATTGTGAGAATATAACATACCGATTTTATTGTGTAATTTTTTTCTACGTAAGCATGATCCGCAGTGAAAGCCATTATTTTATTAGTAAATATCGTCATATGTTATATAACGTGCCAGGAAATATTTCGGACTTCAGGTACGTCGAATGAGGTTAATATGAGTACATTCAAAATATTCTACATTAATGTCAATATATTGATTTTGTAGAGTAATCAAACGCTACGCATCACGGTGTTCACAGTGTCCACCATTTCTTTGTACATGAATATCACAAAATGTCTATTGCGGGTGAAATTATTACGGAGTACAGCATCGTGGAACTTTGTATACCTATATCAATTGAAAATTTTTCACATTCACTCAGTCAATGTAACTTTCCGATTTTATTGCATAATAGTAAATATCATTTAATATTATTTAACGAGCCTAAAATATTGCGGTGTTCTGTTACGTGGAATGGGGTATATATATATATATATATGACCATTCAAAATTTTCCACATAAATTCTGTAACGATTTCCGTTACGTTGAATAAGGTACACATTTGACCACTCAAATCTTTCCACATTTATTCTCTCAACATGTCATGCCTTTTTTCCATCTTATATTAATCTACGCATCGCGACTTTCCCAACGAACACAATTTTTCGTGTACATAAATATCATCTAATATTATTCATCGAGCCTGAATTACTACGGAGCACATGTACATGGATTGAAGTTTACATATTGTCAGAGTTTATTTAGTTAATATTTATTTAAATATAAATACGCGATAATATAATTTATATGTGAAGCATACAGGGGACGTTTGGAAGGACGCCTCGAGATCAACTGCAAAACGCGAAGCCAGAGTTCATTTGTTCAGTTTACAAAAGACAATCACACTCACACAACTTACATCATTCATCGATATATTCCAACACATATGAAACGACAAAATTCTCCACATTAATTCTGACAACATATCAAATCGATTTTATGTTCTTATATTATTCTACGCTATGTGGGGTAAACAATGAACACCGTTTTTTGTACATAAATATCATCTAATATTATTTTTCTAGTCTGAAAATGTATAGTGCGATATCGCTACGTGGAATTAGGTTTACATATGACACTTGAAAATTTTCCACTTTTTTTTTATAAATATAACATATCGATATTATGGTTTTGTATTTTTCTACGCATCGCGGTGTTCACAATGGAAACAACTTCTTTGTACGTAAATATTATCTAATATTATTTATCAAGCCTGAATAGTAATGGAAAATCGCTACGTGGAATAAAGTTAACATATGGAACTCCAAAAATTCCCACATTATTTTTGTTAATACAGCAGCTCTGTTTTTTGGTGTTATATTAGTCTATATAACGCTGGGATTTCTATGAAAACAGTTTTTTGTACACAAATACAATCTACTACTATTTAGCGTGCCTGAAATCGTACGAATTTCCTGTTAAGGGTATGAGGTTTACGTGCACGCCTTCAAACTTTCATTCACTGACCGTGCATTAACTCGATTTGAACGTCTTTTATTATTTTACGTATCGCGGAAATCACAATGACAAGAGTCGTTATTGTACAAAGACAATCTATTAGTATCTATCGTCCCCGAAATATTACGATGCTAGTTTAGGGCTTTCATAGTAAAATACAATATTTTGGACATTTATTCTGCAATTTATTATTTCGATATGAACATCTATTATAACTCGCATCGCGGTAATCATAATGACCATAATCTTTTAACATATAATGGTGAACTACTTTTATTTATGACCCTGCAGTATTATGGTCCTCTGGTAATGGTCGGGGCTTATACATTAATATGCAAAATATTCGACACTCATTCGGCAATATATAATCGCTATCTGGTGGGACTATAATATTCTACATGTCGTGGGGATTACATTGAAAACAATTTTTTATTTATAACGTCCATATAATGTTATTTATCAACATAGAAATATTACTATCGTCCGGTAAAGTTAGGGGCATTCATATGATTTTTCAGAATTTTTGACATTTGTCAATATATCATATCTACCTGAAGGTATTATATTACTCTATGTATCGCGGGGATCACAGTGAACACCATATTTCTGTACATAAATATCATTTAACGTTATTTGTCAACCCTGAAATATGACTCTCCTCCGGTAATTCGGGGCATAGAAATGGCCATTCAAAATTTTCGCCACTTACACCGTCTATTTATCATATGCGTCACATGCTCCTGTATCTATGCACCGCGCGTTTCATATTGTACACCATATTTTGCATGCAAAAGTCATCTAATATTATTTATCCATCCCGAAATGTTAAGGTCCTCTGGAACGTTATATGGCTTAATTGTGTCTCTTAAAGATATTCGACATTCATTCAGACAATACAACACATCGTTCTCATGCTACTATATTATTCAATGAGAGTTCACAGTGTACATCATTTTATGGTACATATATAACATCTAATATTATTTATCGGTCCTGAAATATTACGGTCCTCCGATAACTTTGGTTTCTTACATATGAATTTTCAAAATATTCAATGACCATTCTCTCAACATGTCATACTGCTCTGAATGTCTATATTACTCTAGGTATCGCGGGGACTACAATGAACACCATTCCTACCTACATAAATATCATCTTCTTCTATTTACCGACCCTGAAATCAAACGGTCCTCCGTATTTCAATGGAGGCTTATATTTGATAAATCTAAATTTTAGACAAACATTCTGTGAAAATATCATGTCTATTTGGTGGAATTATATTATCCTAGGCATCGCGGGATTCACAATAAACACCATTCTGTTCAACAAAAATATCATCTACCTTTATTTATCGATTCTGATAAATAAAGGTCCCCGCGAAATGATACATATGACGAATGAAAACTATTGACATTTATTTTGTCAATATATCAAACAGATCAAATTGTCCTATATTATTCTACGCAAAGCGGTATCGCAATGAACCCAATTCTTTTCCACAAAAATCATCTTTTTTAATTTATATACCCACAATAGTTACGGTCATCCGGTACCGATAGTTGCTTATATACGGCGCGTCAAAGATTTCAACATTCATACTGTCGGCATATCATAACGATCTGATAGTCTTGCACTATTCTACGCATCGCGGTGGTCACAACGAAATCAAATTTGTAATATATAACAACGATCAAATGTTATATATCGCACCAAAAATAATCCGCTTCTCCGGTATAAATCGGGTTTTACATTAAACATTTCACGATATTCTAAATTCATTCTATCAATATATTGCCTCGACCTGATGATCTTATATAATTCTACGCAACGCGTGAATTACAATGTCCAAATTTTTTAATACACAACAAAGATTTAAAGTTATCTAACGTCACCGGAATTATACGCTCCCCCGTTACGTTTCGGGACTAAAATTCGATTATTCAAAACATACTACATTCATTCTATCAATATATCTTTCCGATCTCATGATTTTATATTTTTCGACACATCACGGGGAACACAAAAAATACAGCTTTTTTATATATAAAGACGATCCAATATTATTTATCGTCCCCGAAGTAATACGCTCCTGCGGTACGGATCGGGGCTTACATACTATCGTTCAAAATATTCTACATTCACTCTATCAATAGATTATCACCCTCTGATAATCTAATATCATTCTACGCATCTCGTGGATTACAATGAACACAATTTTTTAATATGTAATTGTGATACAATATTATTTATCGTCCCCGAAGTAATACTCTCCTCTGGTACAAATCGGATTTTACATATTATCATGCAAAATATTCTACATTCTCTCTAGCAGTATATTATCATCCTTTGATGGTTCTATGCTATTCTACGTTTGGCGTGGATCTCTACGAAGAAAACTTTTCAATATATAACTACGATCCCAAATTATTTATCGTGCACGAATTAATACGCCCCTCTGGAACTCCTCGAGGCCTACATATGATCATTCAAAATATTCCACATTCATTCTATCAATACATTATTTTTATTTGATGGTCTTACATTATACTATGCATCCCTGTTACCACAATGAATAAATTCTATAAATACATATGTATTTGTCTAATATTATTTATTGACCTTGAAATTCTCTCTGATTACGGTACGCTTCCTCAATGGACGTTACTCTGTCTGATGGCTAAAATCAAGAGTCACTTTTTGAGCTGATGGCTATCATCGGAATACTTTTCTCGGCCTGACTGCAATCATCGTAGGATGTTACTCGGCCTGTTGACATACATCGAAGTAAGTTTCTCGACATATTTTCTGACATCGAAATACGTATCTCGTCGTGATAGCTAAAATCTAAGGAAGTCCCTCGGACTGATGGCAAACACCAGATGTTATCACAAGGCCTATTGACTAACATCGCAGATCGTTCGTCGGCCTAACATCCAATATCGTTTAACGTCCTGACGGCTAACATCGAGTTAATTTTCTCGTCCTGATCTCTAAAATCGAAGTAATCTCCTCGTCATGATTGCTAACATTAAAAAGTGTATTTCGGCATGATGGTCTGTTAGCTGACAACGACATACGTTTCTCGGTGTGGTAGCTAACACCGAAGGAAGGATCTCGTCCCGATATATAACATCGAAGTTATTATCTTTGCCTGATTGCTAACATCCAAACACATTACTCGGCCTAATTGAAAGGAATGTAGGAATTATCGCGCCATTTCTCGTCCTGACGTCTAACATCCATTAACTTTTCCTGACCTAATTGCTAGTAACGAAGGAATTATCACGGCCAGATAACCAACATGGAAGTTTGTATATTGGCCTGACCTCTAACATCGAAGTACGTTTCACGGCCTGGTGGCTAACATCGATTTTCTATTCTCGGCCTAATATCTGACATCGAAAGACGTTCTTTGGCCTGACGGCTAACATCGAAAAATGTATCTCGGCCTGATATCTCAAATAGATGTGAGTTCCTCGGCCTGATGACAACGTCGGATGATGCTTCTCTGTTAGATGGTTAACATCAACGTTCCTCAGCCTGCTACTATCATCGAAAGTAGTTTCTCTGCCTGTTGTCAAAAATCGAGTGTCCTTTATTGTCCTGATGATCACATCGTATTCCGTTTCGTGGTCTGATGGCTAACATCGAAGGAAGTTTCCAGCATGATGGATAACGTAGAAGTTTGTTACTCGCCCTTATGGCTAACATAGAAGGAGGTTTCTCTGCCAAATGACTAACGTCGAATTAATTTTCTCGACCTGATGACTAATATTGAAGGAAATTACTCGTCATGGTTTCTAATATCGAATGGCGTTCGTCGGCCTAATATCTTACATTGGAGGAAGCTTATCTGCCTGTTGTCTAAAATTGAAGTAGGTTTCTCGGCCTGACCGGCATCATCGAAGATTGTTCCTCGTCCAGATGTCTAACATCGACGAATGTTTCTCGTCCTGAAGCCAATCATCTAAGTATGTTCCTCGGCCTGATGGCTAATATCGGAGATTATACTCGGACTGATTGCTAATATCGACGGTCGTTCCTAGGCCTGGTAGCTAACACCGAGGCATGTGTCTCAGCCTGACGTTCTTCCATGTTAGCCGCGAAATAAACTTCGATCCCAGCCACCCAGCCGAGAAACTTCCTTCGACGTTAATCATCAGGCCGAGAAAAGTCCAACGATGTTAGACATCAGGCCGAGATTCTAAATTCGAAGGTAGACATCAGTCCCAGAACGTACCCTGGATTTTGTGCCATCAGGCCGAGAAATATTCTTTGATGTTATACATCACAACAAGTGACGAAATTCTATGTTAACCATCAGGCCGAGAAAGCTACTTCGAAGATAGCCATCAGAACGAGAAACGTACTTCAATGCTAGCCGTCCGGCCGTGGAACGTGCTACGATGTTAGCCGCCAACGCGAGAAACGTACTCCGATGTTATCCATTAAGTCCAGGAACGTAATTCGACGTTAGCAATCAGGCCGAGAAACGTCTTTCGATGTTAGAATTGGGGTCGATAAATTTGTTGAATATTAGCCGTCAGGTCATGAAACGTTTTTCGATAATTGCCAGCAGGCCGTAAAATGTATTTTTTTTATTAGTTGCAAGATCGAGAAACCAACTTCGATATTATCCATCAGGCCGAGAAACATCGTTCGATGTTATCCATCAGGGAATGATAAGTCTTTCGATGTCAGTAATCAGGCACAGAAGCGTCCTTCGATGTTAGCCATCCGGCCGAGGATTGCACTACGATGTTAGCCAACACTCCAGGAAAAAAATTTCGATGTTAACCATTAGGCCGAGAATCATACGTTGATGTTTGCCACCCGCAGAGAATTCAGTGTTAGCCATAATGCCAAAAGGGTCCTCCGACGCTAGCCATCAGGCGGAGAATCGTACATGATTTATAGTTATCGAGCCGAGAATCTTACTGCAATATTATTCACCAATCCAAGAAACATTGTTCGGTATTTGCCAACATGACGAGATAAGTATTTCGCTCTTAGCTATCCATCCGGGAAGAGACATTCGATTTTAGCCATCAAGCCAAGAAACGAAATTCTATGTAAGCAATCTGGCCGAGAAACGCACATTGATATTAAATAACAGACAGAGAAAATTCCTTCGATGTAACACATCAGGCCGAGAAGCGACCTTCGAATTTAGGTCGAGAATCGGAATTCGATAATATTTATCATACCGAGAAACGACCTACGATGTTAACCATCAGTACGAGAAACGCACTTCCATGCCAACTGGACGAGAAACAACTTACAATTTTAGACTTTAGGCCGAAATAATTACTTCCATGTTAGCCATCAGGACGGGAAACGTATTTCGTTGTTAACATTCTGGCCAAGAAACGTACTCCGATGTTAGCCATCAAGACGAGAGAAGGCTATCGAAGATATACATGCGGACAAGAAACGTACTTCGATGCTATTCATCAGGCGAAGAAACGTACTTCGAAGTTAGCCATCAGGACGACACGGGTCCTTCGATGTTGATCATCAAGCCGAGGTACTAACTTTCATATTGGCCATCAAGCCGAGTAACGTAACTCGATGTTAGCCATCAGGCCGATAATCTTCCTTCGATGTTAGAAAATAAGCCGAGAATTTTCCTTTGATATTTGCCATCAGGCGGTGAGACTTAATTCAATGTCAGGCATCACGCAGATAAAATTCCTTCGATGATAGACATCAGGCGCGATAGACCGTGATACGTAACAAGATGTTAGCCCTTATGCCGAGAGTCGACCTCCGATGTCAGCAATCAGGCCGAGAAACGAAACTTGATGTTAGACAGCAGAACGCGAAACGGTAGCCGTCCGGCGTGGAACGTCCTCCGATGTTATAAATCAGATCGAGAGATATACGTCGATGTTAGAAAACAAAACCAATAACGACTTTCGATGTTAGCAATTAGCCTGAAAAAGTAACTTAGATGATAGCAATCAGCCCGGTAAACGACTTCCGACGTTAGCCATAAGACCGAGAGCAGTATTTCTATGTTAGTCATCAGGCCGAGAAACTTCCTTCGATGTTAGCCATCTAGCCGAAAAACGTACGTCGATGTTAGCAATCAGGCCGAGAAACGAAATTCGATGTTAGCAATCAGGTCGAAAAACATACTGCGATGTTAGACATCTGGCCAAAATACGAACTTCGTTGTTAGCTATCAGGCCGATAATTTTCCTTCAATGTTAGCCGTCAATCAAAGAAGCTTGCTTTGGTGTTAGCCATCAGGCCAAGGAGAGGTCTTTGTTGTTAGCAATCAGGCCGAGAAGAGATCTTCGATATTTGCCACTGGGACGAGGCACGAACTAAGATGCTAGCCATCTGGCCGTGAAACGGCATTCGATGTTTGCCATCGGGCCGAGAATCGAAATACTTTGTTAACCAGCATGCCGAGAAACTATAAGGTGTGAAATATAACAATACTTTCTTACACAGAACGACGAGAAAACTTAATTTCTGCAAAGAAAGGAAATTTTTGTTAAAAAGTATAGTGAAATTGTAAAACATACATGTATACATACTATGATATTTATTACATATATTATGATACTTATATAAAATAAATTATTGTAAATATAAATGGAATAGTCCACTTATATTAATAGTCACTTATATTTATATTATTATGGAATAGTCCACTTTGAATTATGCACCTTTCTCTAACATTTTCCTTTAATCTCGATCAGTAAAAAGATATTGCTTATCATAATTGCAAGAATCATTCTATATGAACATCCTATTTCATATTTGCAATACTCTTTTCATTGACTACATCATTTGTCAACACATTGACTCAACATTGTCGGTACAAAAACATAGCGACATTGTGTATGAATCGTAAATTACTATGACAAATTCTCATCTACATTGGAGCTACTGTTTGAAACATGAAAGACAAATTTTCATTTTCCTTTAATTTGCATTAAGAGGAATAGAACTAATTTTATACAATTTTTCTTTAATAAATATTTTCAGTGGCCAAAATTAATGATAGCAATCTAGTGACATTGTCCTGTCAGTTAGCAGAATTTCTAATTTCATTACAATTTTAAATGAGATTAATAATATATAACAACAACAGGACATCTTTGAAACATCTGCTACTAACGATGAATTAATTTTTGAATCATTGCGGAGAAAAATAACCAAATATAGAATATTATACATGTGATATGAAATAATGTTTCTAAAAATTTGATTTAACAGTAACATTGATACCATTGCTGGAAATTGAATATAATAGTTGCTAATCATGAATGTCTCTCACTCTCGATATGTGTGTGCGCGCGCGTATGTGTGAGATTACATTAAGGTTCTGCATGAATTGTATTAACAGGATTTATATATATTATGTAGGTTTAAGCCATAAGTTTTAGTATAGTACGTTTAATTGTAAATATAATTCAATGAAAGTCAAACCTGAAAAATAGTTTTGAAGGGTTCTAAAGAGGGAAACGAGACGCCTGTAATATTTGCCGAGAAAGGAAATGCGTGAAAAGAGGATCAGTATGAATGTGGGGGGGGGAAAGCACAGCATTAGCGTAAGGTTTTCTTTTTTGGCAGAAAGAGAGTTGATCAAGTTGTGGAAAGGAGCTGTGTTTAAGTGGCAACCGGATCGATTAGTTATAAATTAATTTGTATTCGTTACCTTGTCTCTTGCCTATTGTTTAATATAATTTGTTATTTCGTTATCAAATAATTCTGTTATTTAATAATAAAAAGTATTAACAAAATTCAAGTGCAATATTTTTAATTACACATATTTCTGTGGAGATCAATTAGGATTTTGTGAACAGACAATCAAAATTTAAGAAGTATATATTTGAACAAATCTAAAAACATGCAATAGTTTAATTGTGAGAACAACCAGGATCAAGGAACATATTCTATTAAATCAAGCTGATAATTATATTTTTACAAATCATTTCAATTTTACATGCACTTACCAAAAAATACATCTTACCTCATTTATGTATATTATATTCATTAAATACACATTTTCTTAAATCATTTGTAACGATATTTCATTTAATAAAATTGTTATAAATATACTATGAATTTTTAAGCAGTTAGATTTATTGATAAAATTGAAGAGATCGAGAGATCTATTAAAATCAAATTAATATTTATTCTATAAAAGACTAAATTAGAGATGTTTAATTTATCCTTCTTTTTCGTAAGATAGATACAAATAGAAATGACTACTAATCGTGTATTTTTAACATAATTAGTTCAATGTCTTTTCTAAGAAATGTTAAGATAAACTTAGTAATGTATTAAAAATTATATCATTTCGAATAAAAAAAAAATCGAATAATTCATATGTTTCCTATGAGCATGTATCATTATAAAACTCAATATTGACCGACATATTTTTGCTGGAATATTTTGCTTTAACTGGACTACTTTAGGTGCCTTACCTTGAATATATGCCATATATAATGTATAAACATTGATAACTAGCATAGACTGGACATCAAATGTGATTTCGTGTCTCAAGATTTAAAACACCGACCAGGAAAGAAATCACTGATTCTTCAGGGACTTCTACGCTAAAACAACGGTGAATTAGAGAATACGTAAAACAACGATGAAATAGAGAATACAAACAAAATGATAGAAGTGTGTTCAAGAAAATTATATCCGGTATACGGTGTTGCCACTTGTATATCTTTATCAAAGACGAGGTATAAATAGAAGAAATCAGTATCTAAAACATTTATGTTTTATATTATGCATCTATGTGTATATCAAAAAAAGATCTATAGTGTTTCAACATTAATATATATTTCATGTATATGATTATTTATACTTCATTATTTTTAAAAATAATTATTAACTAACTACATTACTTCCTAAATTGTTTTGGTTGGCGACCGCTGATTGACTACCTTGTATTCATTTTGATTTAAATGGCCACCGATCGAAATAAAATTTGAAGAGCGTGAAATATGAAACTCCAAAGATATAAAATCTTGGCTTCGAGAATTATCATTAAGGAAGGTAAATCCTTCAATTTTAGGAAAACTATTATAGAAAATAAGAACAAGAAATTAGCACTTAATATTAGGCCCGACACATACAACCGATTTACGGCAAATCATCGTAACCGTGATTCTTTTGAAAGAATAGAGATATATTTTCTTATCCTTCTCTTTATGAAACAAAAGATCTTTGCGTCTCTGCACTTCCAAAGCACCACCGCCCTCAGACCCTTCATAATTGCATCGAGCTTAATTCGAGTGTAGAGTAAACAAAAGTACATACAAATACAACTCTCAAGAAGCTGAATTACATCCATATCTCTGGTCAATAGCCAATCGGGAATGTTTTTATGTCATATCTTCATATTCCACGCTCTTCAAATTTTTATACTTTCTATCTTTCATTGTCTATTATACGTTATGTATAGCAAAATTAACTTCCGAACAGTTAAATTTTCGAGTTCAGCAAATATCTCAGAGGAAAGGAGCGGATCAATTGGAATAATATCCTTATTTTGTACTGAGATTTAACTAATTGGACTGTAATTCCGCCCCGGAGGCGAATCGCGTGGCATTTAAAAGTGACTATAGAAAAGTGGCCGGGACCTCAAATATGAAATTTTAGCTTCGACTAGCTTTTAAAATATTAGAGAATTTAATAATTAAATTCTGCGTGTTATAATATTATAAACATTGATAATGTATAGACTAATGCAATAATAAAAATTCGAGAAATCCTGATATTTCGTCGTCAAGTCATAATGATCACAATTTAATAGAATGGCGAAAAAGTTGAACAGCAATATAAGGAATAATTATAAAATTGTATACATTCAGGTATATTCGCTTCTGTAGAGAATTTATCACATTAATTGTATATCAAGCCTTACGTCTGTAGTGGCCGTGTCAATTGAATCTTGAGTATATAGAATCTTTTCGACGTATCATTCAAAATCATCGGCGAGACTTTCACGAGAGAATTGTTTTTAGTGTGATCTGCACAACTTTGATTACTCTTAAAATGCCTGGGAAAACGTGATGACGACACTAATCAACGGTATGCAGAGCAAGCTCTGTCCTTCAGTTTTGACGTGTACATGTTCACCAACAGCTTTGACGTGTACATGTTCACCAACAGCTTTGAAGTGTACATGCTCGCCTCCACGGGTGCGAGGTTCAGGTAAGCCCAATTAACACATTCTTGTCCCCCGTCCTCAAACTCGAGAACTACCTATCAAACTCAGAGTTCAACCTGGCTTCCTTATGAGAGACGCAAATTTTATAAGGACCGGCTCTGCACGCTGATACCTAAGATGCTGCTTTCTCGACAACATATGTATATATTCCAGCTCACAACGTTGGCTATATCATTACCGTCGAGAACTCAATCCAATTGTCGGCAGTGATAATCCTCAAGCATCAGTCGGCTCGGTATCAATGATCGACGCCATACTAGTCATATATTTCGCAGAAAGAGTACATTTCACAATAAAGTCTTTACAAACCTCGACATACGATAAACTCGGAACCTCATGGGTCGTTGTGATCAAAGGCTTAGTATAAACGCTGCCGACGCTCTGCGGGAAAACAGACCGTTGCTATAAATTTGCAAAAGTTTCTAAACAAAGATCCGTGAGGATGTCCTTGTGTATGTGATGGTTGGGTTAATGGATTTTTGGACAACTTTTATCGTGAAAAGTGTAGACTCTTAAATACTAGAACACGTCATGAACATGTAATTCGCCACCATGAAGATTAGTGAGCTAAGCCTAAATCTGTGGATCTTGATATTTAGTTTGCCAATATGGAGGTTTCTCAAGAGGAATTGATGTAATAAATCTTTCGAGACGAGAGTTATTGGTTCTGTGCATCCTTGGATTCCGTTCAGATGCTTGATGTAGTTGTTCTTTATGGATATTGAAGTTCCAGTTCGCGAGAAATCGAACGAAAGTCCAGACGTCCATGGATATTATTTGATCATAGGTGTGGTCAATCGCATCATGACTATCGTGAGCCATATATTAAAATGGCTCACGATAGTCATGGCTTTGGCTATTAGTTTAGATATCGTCAACGCTTCTATTAACGTAGTCTGAGAGAAGATTCGAAGAACTCCCCTCGGTTATGTTGCGTCCACCATACCTATGATTTGTGACTTGCAAAACAGGCGAATTAATTTTCTCAGTTTCCCAAGTATGAAGCTATTTTCTAGAGGGAAATGTACTGTGACATACATTCTGAGTAGGTATGTTTTATCTACCGTTAAATGTTAAATACATTGAAATTTCGCGGATGGCTTTCTCTACTAATGTCAATCAAATGACATTAGTATGACAAGAGCTATATATCATACTACGTTGATACTCTCGTGCTGATCGGTGAGGTGTAGAAGACACATGCCTCGCAAATGTCGACATGCTTCCTTCATCACAGATTCACCGAATGCAACTAAGAATCACTGCATAGAAAACTAAGATAACATCATTTCGGGTACTACTTTTTAGATTTCTACTGAATCTCGAAAAACTTGATAGAAAGATTCGTCGCTTCTATACAAGTGTATCGATAGATCCTAAGGTAGGCAAGCAATTTGATGGATAGTAAACACATTTGTGCGAAATTGTGACGTTTGCAGAGAAGGATTGTCATCAGAATATGTATGGTATTACCATTTCTTGCGAGGCTCACGTAATGTATAATCTAGTTTCAGCCAAATTTTATCGGAATCTACAGCATCTCCTGCTGAAGTCAACATCCGAAAAAAAGTGGCCCTAAATCCAATGAAATGGCATTATTGTTAGGGTGAAATGGCATTATTTGTTAACTGAAAATGGTTGAAACGGTTAACAAGTTGTAGTTGTGATCGTATTAATTCTAGATAATTGAACCTTAGAAAAATGGATTCTTCTATTAAAGAACGCACGTGCTCATCGGACGCGATTGTTTTGATGAGTGTTTTGTAGAGTATAGAGTACAGGAGACAAGGAGACAACAAAATGTTGTTAATGCTGCATCTTATTTTCAAAGACATTGATCGTAGACTCCAATATAGCTAATTGTTTCCTCCATTTCTGCAGTATTAGACCGATATCTATATACGTATAATCTTAGGTACGTAACTATGAAGCTGATAACACCATAAAATGAATTAATCATTTCAGTTCTGCGTCAGGCTGCTTGGGGATCTATGAATGGTGATACCTAACTCATGCAACAGAAAAAGAAAGAATGAGTGATTAATTCAATGTGGTTACTATACATTAGGATTTGGAATTAGCCATGCGAAATTTATAATAACAAACTTTTGGACAGGATTAGTCACAGGGAAAATATTACAACTCGAATTCGAGTATCCCAATATCCGCCGTTGTGGATGTGCGGACAGATCTTCACCGATAGTCATCCAGAGGCTGCGGGAAATGTGTGGAGAGGCTCGTTTCCCTGTCTGCTATAACTGGGAAACCGTTGATAGACAGGTTAGTTTTACCTTACTGATTAGTTGTTGTGATACTAATCGTGATACTAAGTGTAGATGTAGTGTTAGTACGTGAAGAATTGCAAATTCGAACATTTGTTTCACGCATTCGGAGCGACCGTTGCTGAAAAGTTACCTCTCGTAAGATTATATCTAAATGCTCCTATTCTTTTTAGCCAAAGGGGGAAACAAACTTCTAAGAGTCTCGTGTGGATCAAAGGGCTCAAAACAATGTGAAAATACTAAGTGACTGGTCGTGGTTATAACCAAATATCTAATTTGCAGTACGGGCGTCTTCAGATTCGTCGTCTTGCTGCACGAACATTGACCGTGGCAGACTAATCATGATCCAATTTCGACGTGGAGAATAGGAATTACCTCTCGACAATTTAGATGCCGATGATTATCAGAGAATGATTCATCAATTTCAAGTTAAATCTAAAAAAGGTCAGTGAAGTTTTACACATAAAAAGAGGTTGTTCAGAAATTGGAGATAATACAGGCCATTTCATCGTTTCAGAAACATGCACGGTTGCAAACAAAATTGTGGCAGAGGAAATCAACAGAGAAAAGAAAATAAATGCAGAGGATAAAAAATACTTAATAGCAAAGAAATATGAACAGCTAAATCTTAGTGCAGTAACACTTTAGAAACTTAAAATGCAGGTTATTCCACTCAACCTGAATATTTCTGTACAGTGGATTCAAAGAATGTGCGTTGACATAAAGAGAGTTTTGAGGAGGGATTTTTAGTAAATCGACCACTACAGTATTATGCCTACACTACATCGATGATTTGAAATAATGGGTTTGCAATAATGCCAGAATTTCAAGAGGTCAGTCGAACGAAGAATTTCTTGTTGCTACGCTTCCAAATCCTGTATAAACTAAGATGCCTCTAGTTTTTATCCATCACATTTCCCATCCTTTAACAGCTACAAACATTTCTGAACATTCGACTTCAGAAGCTATGGAAACTACTTCTGAGATTATCGTTTAAAGGGAATTTAGAATCAAGAGAACTTTGAGCAGCACCCAAATCTTAATGTTAACCCAGTACTTACATCGTTAGTCACTATCTTGTAAACTTAGCAATATTCCCTGTGCTGAAAGGAGTTGTCTTCTTCTTACTTGTTTGCGATTGATTGTCTAAAAACATCATCAATTTTGTTTGAGTGAGCGTCAAATCTAGTTGCGCAATTACTTCGATCACATTCTTTTGAAACATCAGGTTATCGACGCATATCATATTCGACTATAAAGTGTAACTCTTCATCTAAAACACTGTTCTGACGTCTACAATCCGACAATGTCAGTTGTGTTGGTGATTGGTTTGGTGAAGATGATGGCGGTACCCAAATAATCGTTAGTACACCAAGTTTTCCAATTTCTGAAGCGTATTTGATTCATAAGTCAATTGCTGCATGTCACTTATTATAGCCTCCACTTGTCAATAAAAGAAGTAAACTCTAAGCAAATATGTTCGAAAATAATTATTCTTATCAAAGTAATTATCCCTCGACACTATTACACGTATCATGTTACTATTGCTTAGGATCTCCCTCAACATTAATTTTTCCCTCAATCAAACTTCTTGAAAAAGAACTGCTCTAAAATTATGCTAGAAGATAAAAAAGTTTTTATTGCACTATTTATACAAAACAAATCTTGAGGAAGTGAAAAAGGAAAAAGAGGGAAATGTTTTGCGACCGATAAACTGTCATAGAAGGCCCACGTTTGTGTTACGATGTCTTCATAAAATGCAACAGTTTGGAAAGTTTAATCGATTTACCGGTTCCGCTGTCGGCAAGGAAAGAAGAATATCTGTCATTATTTTACTCGTTCTTTTCAGGAATTCAATAGCACACTGGAAAATCACTTTCAGCAACTGGAGCAACAGATTTTAAAAATCTCCTAAAATATATTTGAATTATATTTATTTTATGACTGAATATCAAAGTCTTTGACATATGCGACCTGTTAATCTTGAATCTAATTCTCAGTCTATATACGTTTCTCTTCATGCGGCCCTCCAACCTGTGATGCTGTATCTATGCCCTACAACTATAAAATTATGTATAATTTTGACGGATTGAACTAGCTCTAATCTTGCTCTGTATTGAAAATATTGAAAAGATGTCTACCAGTTTTTGTTGACCGAAGAGAATTGAATGTCCTAAAGAGTCTTGTAACTTCTGATCTTATCTTTCCTATCCGAATCAATCGACATCAGAACGTCACTTACTTCGTAGTAACCTGTTAGACCAGCAAATCATTCTAGACTAAGCCTGTCGAACTGGCAAATCGTAGCACGTACCTTTCTTTGCGAATCATAGAGAAATAGCCTTCTCCAAATCTAATTTATTTTATCTCCATATCTGTTATTTTTTTTTCCTTCAGACACTGTATGAGCCTTATCCTTATAGCTTTTTACAATCAAAATTAAAAATATTTTCAAGTTGACTTTATTAAATAAATATGATAAAATAATATAAGAATAGAATATAGTAATAATAATTAATTATTGAAATGCAAATTCAGTCTCAGATTATGGAAAGTTGAATTACGGATTATACAAATGAACCATCACTGAACATATATGAAAAGAAGTTATAAACAGGTACTTTCCTATAAATTTAACCGAAAACTAAACAAAATATTTTTAATAGTGACTATTAATTTGGACATGGTAACAAAATCGATCTGGGAGAAAAGTAATGGCACAGGGGAGAGGAAGCGGCTCATGAAATACTAAACTCATTGCTCACTGAGAGAAAGAAGTTTGACAGAAGAAACTTAAACGAAATGGAAAATTACTTCCTAGCACCTTACTAATGAGTTATACAATGTTCTATTCCAGGCTTGCGATATTTCTGCAACGCTGGTGGATAATTCAAATTGTTATATCTTTATAAAAAAAAAATTATATATTACTTGATCTTATTTTAAATCAAACGGCTCCTACTTTAACCATACTAAATTCGATTTGTTTTCTTTTTCAAATATTTTTACATCCTACCTCAACGATAGGAAAGCGAAAGTACTTTTATTCTCGAAAATAGTAAAAATTTATATAAGAAAGAAATATTATAAGAATTTTTTTTCTGACTTGATATACCATGGTTTTAAAAATATAAATTTTTTCTTTACGACTTTTTAAATCATGCTGTACAATATTCTTTAATATTGTATTGAATATTGAACATCAGAGATAAATGACGAAATGTTGAATTCCTTGAATTTTTTTGTGTTAGAATTCCTTGAATTTTTGCTTTCTAACTTTAATGATTATAATTCATTAAAATGACAAAGAAAATATCCAATTATCAAGAGGTCGTTGTAAAGGGGAAATTTCATTCCCCAACACCATCATAGACATGATTGTGAATAAAATTTTTCATTGTATTTATATACATGTGAATTTTTACAATCCATTTTAAAGAAAAGAATGCTTTCCATTTGTTACATGGTATTAAAATATCTTAGAAAGGAAAGAATTCAGGATAGTCAAAGTAGAAGCTTTGCACTATAAAATGAGATCAAAGTAGTATTGTTAAAATACTAGAAATATATTGTACAATTTTTCTTTCCGTAGTTATAACAGTATCCATAATTTTTCATTTAAATTAATTGCACTGCAGAACTGATTCCACGAAAACAGTTTGTGTCTGTTAGAATAATGATAGTAATCTCGTGGTAGAATTTTTCTTTGGTAAGCCAAAACGACTTATAAAACATTACATATTTTACTTTTTTCACATTCTACATGTAAATACTGGATAAAATATTATTTATGTAAAAATTCTACTGTGTATTTTCAGTTTTGCTCATTACTCTATGTCTATGTGTATTTATCGAAGATTAGTTTCCACTTATCATTCTCATCATAAAGAAATGTCGCCATTTAAAACAAATTTCTTGTAGCTAGAATATAAGCAGCTTACTTGCTTAATCGCGTTGAAGGAACGCTAAGATTTCACTCTTACGCTCTTATTGCCCAATTCCACTTGAGGATTTTGAACTATTACTATCACTCGATAGCAATGTAATTATCCTGTGTAAATTATAATTTATAAAAATCAATATTCTTACAAAGCAGAGCAAAAGTTTGTTGCAAAACACTCGTCTGGAACAGATTTAAAACACTTTTATTTTTCTTCCTGGGACAAGTAAGAAACAAATTTATCCTTCTGTTCTAGGATCACAACGCTGCTGCTGTTGTGACGATTTGTTGTAAAGGAAACTTGTCTGCCCCGATCTCCGTAGATAATGCTAAGCTAAATTAGTTCATGTATTAAGAAATATATAGAAATAGTGCTTCTAATTGTTTTCTATATTTCTATTAAATCCATAATAAATAATTGCGACTCATCGAATGATTTTACCGTAGATCTTTCTATCTCGTTCTAAATACCTTTCTTAATAATATAATATGCTTGACGAGGATTCATAGCAAAAATTGTCGCAAACGTTCGTGTGTCTTACGCCCTATGCGTCACATGCCCCATGTGTCATATGCCCTATTTTCAGAAGCCATCCCACTACTTTCAAAAGTGTGATAATGGTTCATATAAATACAGCCTTAAAAAATAAAGAAAGTGGTCAGTTCGAACTTGCGTCTTTATACTGTCCAACATCGTCGCGCCCCTTTTTTTCGAATTCAACCGGACTTCAGCCATTACCTCACACGTGCATGTTCTCAGGAAACACGTGAAATCGTTGCCAACACCATCTGTTCGTATTTATTTCTTTCCTTTATAAATACATATTTTACCGTCATTATCATACTTTTGATACGTTCGTGGAAAATTCTTTTTTTTTATATCTATATCCTTCTGAGAACTGAAATGAATATTTATAAAGTTCCAGAAGTATCTGTTAGTTCCTGAGAAATATCAAGTAACATCATAGTAACATTTTTTTGGCAACAACTAGAATCAAAATCGATATAAACTGTAAATTTTTATTTCTTTACGATTTATCCCACTATAAGTATTGGCTTTCTTTCACAATTTTTATGATTGCTACTATGAATCGATCTACATTTGTGTTGCAAGTTAAATTTATCAGTATCACACTTCTACATTTAGAGATTCAAATAATCAGACATATAATTACCAAAAATTTTTACGTCGTATGTTGTGCTATATATATATTTATTTTTTATTGTGTTTCTGTTATACAAGCAGTAACAAAATATATGACATAAAAATATATGTTACATATTGAAAATGTGAGAACTTCTTCCATTGCTTCTAAGTTTACAGTCAGCTTTCGAATCGAGTCCAACGTATTCTGTTACATTCCGTACATCAATCTTTATATTTTTGAAACATTTGTAAAACGCAAAACAAAAATTTTATAATAAAACACCCATAAAAACGTATATATAAGTCAAATTATGTATAAGTTAAACTCTTAAGCAGGGTATTAGTTTCACAACAGACGAGGTATATGAATAGACATGCATCATCAACTTAAGAGGATAGACCGACATCCAATGCTTCTTCTTGTCTCACGTTTCACATGACCTCCTTATAATTTTGGTATCACATCCTGTCATATCGAATTAGATTGAACCACAGCGCTATTGCCAGTCAGAAATTAAATTAAAAAATATAGACAATGTTGCCGTTTCCTCAACGAAAATTACATATTTTGAATTGAATTCGATGACATTGTTCCGAGCAAACATACATATATGTACATACAATGTAATAAATAAATGTGAATGTAACAAATAAATGCAAAAGTAATAAATAAATGTGAATACAGTTGACATTATTTATGAAGCTCTGTCATCGTATAGTATAATTTTTCACAAAGTGAGTTGCTTTTTAATGGATCTCTATGGTCTTTTTTTTTCTACTATTGAATTTTTTCTACGTGTTAATCTCAATAAAAAATAGTTAGAGCATAATATGGAAAACAAACTAATATTTTTTGAAATGCTTCAAATTTTATACAGGATGCGACTTTTATATTAAAACATATCTGCTGTATTTTTGTTTTTAAGAAGAAAATGTACAAAATGAAGTTGCACTACTTTAAGGCACACATTCATTGAAAGTGGAAAGAATTCTCTTCAAAGCGATTTTTAAAACATTGGAAAATGATGGCACTCTAATATTTTTGTTGTTTTCATTCTCATAAAATTGAGCATAAAAATTAAGGTTTAATCACTTGAATTTCATTCCAATCATTTAATTGAGAGAAAATTTTTTCGGAATGAAACGTTTATTTGAGAGACTGAATTTCATGTTAAAACCGTAGGGATACCTATTACAATCAAACGAACACAATATTCTGGCATTCATTGTGCGTGAATTAATATAAAATAAAATATAAAACAGATTTGCAGAATAATTTGGTAAGATAAATTATATGATTGACGTATATTCGAAGGAAATGCGGTTCGTCCAAGTTGTTCGAAAGTTCGCATTGAATTGCCCATACAGCCCCATCTGCTAATCATCGTTTTGTTTGACAGAAGGCAGTATTATTTCTTTTAGGAATCATAGTCGTTTATAGCCCGTTTATGCATTTGCTACCACATGAATTCTGTAGTATACTACACTGTAGTATACTACTTCTGTAGTATACTACACTGTAGTATACTACTTCTGTAGTATACTACGGAACTACTACTAAGCCTTTGTCAAGAATATAATAGCATATTTTAAGATACTATATTGAAATATTATACGAATTTAAAATGATATATTCTCATTAAATATTTGTCATTCTCATTTTCTTTCCAATTATCTCCATCACGAGCAGAATAATTAATGTAATTTTAAGATTTTCTGACGAAAGCATAGCTGTCAAAGCTAAAAATTTGACATGTTTGACATTTGACACATTCTCGTTACTTTTCCGCCGATTCTGCTTATGGAATGATGAAGATAGCGAAATATGTTACACGATCCTTTTCTCGGAGACTTAAGTATTCACTCGAGCTTAATCAAAATTATTCGATCAGATTCAACTCCGAAATGTCAAATAGTCGCATCTGGGTAATTTCAACAAACTTTAAAATAATTTAAAATATAACTCTTATTCTAAAAAAATCATGTTTACTTGAATTCTTTCAAAAAATATAAATCTTTTATATCCTGAACCTTTTCTGGAGATATTTTGTAGCAAGTGAGGAACTAAAGATATTTCTCTTCTCGAAATTTGTAAGAATTCAAACGTTTCTAAAAATATTGAGAATTTTGGAAAAGACAACATTCTTATGACAAAGAACGATGATTGGCAGGCGAGGCAGACAAGCAATTCAATACTAGCTCTAGAAGGATTCGGTTGAACCACATCACTTTTGAATATATAATTTTGTAATTACTCTTTATATTGCTGTACAACTTTCTTCACCATTTTATTAAACTGTGATCATTAGGATTTGACGAATTTTTAACATTACATTAGTCTATACATTAGTAATTTTATAATATTATAACACTCAGAATTTTTTAATTCCGTACTGTTCTAAAAATTAACCGAAGTTAATTAAAATTTTATAGTCTTTTTAAATATCACGCGATTCATCTTTGGGACGGAATTGTAGTCCAATTAGTTAGATCCCACTGCAAAATAAGGATAAGGAAAATAAGGACTGATCCGTTCCGCTGCTCTGAAATGTTTGCTGAATTCGAAAATTTATCTGCTCAGAAAATAATTTAACGATACCTAACGTATAAAAGACAACGAAAGACAGAAAGTGGTATAAAAATTAAATAGGAACTAGACGGTGACAATGTTCCCGATCGGCTGCTATTGACATGAGATGGATGTTTATACGTATATATGGATACATGTTCTTATTGAGAGCTGCATTTATTTGTGCTTTTATTTACTCTAGACTGAGACGCGAAATCCCATTTAATGTTAGGTCTATCCTAATTAGTCAATGCATCTTGGGAACTTTCGTGACTCTTGAAATACCGACATACTAAAAATCATTGATATTTTATCGTACTCCTCGTTTAAACAATGGTGAGTTGGGGAACTAGTGAATAAACCAAGTCGAATTGTAAAGCCAGTAACCATAGACGAAATAACCGAAATCATTCTGCTCTATATCAGAAAGAAGTCCATCCATGTTTTACAAATTTATCTTGTATCACTGTTGCTGTATCCTATTATTGTTGTCAATACATAGTAAATTAAAATATTTAAATTATTAAAATACATGCTTCCATGTATATATTTTGAACTAACAAACATTTTCAACCATTTTAAATTATTATTAATGTTTAAATATTAAAATTATTATATTTCCTCATTTACATATCTTTTATGTTACATATTCAAATTTATGTTAAATTTTTAATAATATTATTATAATTATAATGTTCATTGATTATGACAAATAACATAAGATCTATAATTCATTAGTTAAAAATTACGCTTATTAATTAAAATATTATTTGAAATTTCTCTATAAACTTTTATATACCCTATAAACTACTTTACTATCAGAAACATTGTTATTTATTTAATATAATTCTTTTTAGTATTTCATGAAAGTTTAATGAAAAATAGAAACATATCTACGGAATATATTCTTATATATTTAGCAAACTCTGATAGCGCAACTTAAAATTTGATAGGGCACATTATGTGACATAAATTATATTTTTACAGATTAAGGAATAGAAGGAAAACTTATAAAATTTCACAGAATTTTATTAGAACAGATTATTAGAACAAATTTGTACTTTAGTCATTGACCGAACTTAAAGACGGCTCAATACCTATATTTAAAAGTTGCAGATTTCCTGTTCAAAGAATACTGAATGAAGTGCATTTTAAGACGATTTTGCTCAATGTTGTTCTATTGCTCAGGAAATGAAAATATAAAAAACATAACATTTAAAATTTCTTTTTATTATTATTTTTAACAAAACTTCTTATTTCTTGAAATATATATTTATTTTTTTTATAGTACGGTCTAACAAAATAAATAAGTAATACAAATTTTCTTACTTTAAACGTTTTCTTCTTCATTTCGATTATTTATCAAATATTTGAAGACAATTGGACTTTTATTAATAAAAGAATATCTCACTTTCCGCTGTAATCATTGACAGACCAAAATTTTCATGAATTATGACTAATTTTTCCAAAAAAATATGCTGAAACTTGAACGAATTTTAACAAAAGAAATAGAAAAAATGGTACTATGTTATATTTATACGCATGCCTTTCTTTTAACTTAATTCTGCTATTACTTTGTAATGCAGCGATAATGAATGAAAAAATAGAAATAGTAGCAATGAATAGCAAGAGAATAGCACGTCCATGCCATCAATAATACATCTCATGGCTTTGACATTTATTATTGTACTTTTGAAATATTTCTATCACAAAGATTTGTCGAAAAGAGAATGAACATTCAATAAACTATATTTATGAAAAGTGACGATATTGTTTGAGTGACTTTGTCGTCTGATTTTTTCATATTCATCATAACGGATATGAGAATTAAAAAAAACTTATTTCTATTTTATCCAATTCAAATATGAAATGAGCATTTTCTTGAAAATCAAAAATATGGATTAAATTATTTTTGATATCATATTCAACTGATTTTATTTAATTCTATTTAAATTTATTTAATTTTACTTAATTTTATTTAAATTTTATTTAAACAAAAATTATACTTTCAGTTATCATTTTTTAATGATATTTAATTATTTATTGAAATGAAAATTTTATTATTTAAATGAAAATTTTTCCGTGATTTGAAAGCGGGTAGTCGATATTTTGGGTCGAATCGGATAATTTTGGTTGAGCGGTTTCGGAAACATGCGAAATATTCTTTAACTCGCCTGTTTCGCTAGTTTAACTATTTCGACGAATCGACGGACAGAACAGTAACAGAAATATGGCAACTACGTAAGACTTTTAGTAGATTTCACCAACTACGTGTCCCTTTAACTCGCTTTTCTTTTATCATTATGTGCAATAGCAAAGGAAATTATGTGAATGCGTGGACTAACTACTCCCTTACCGATTTCGGTGATTTTTTTGAATGTAGATATTTTGAACAGTTTTTTTCCGCTAACGGATATGTCGGCTTTTGTTTGTCAGACGAAAGGGTCGGAGTATCGATTTGTAAATGATATTTAGAGATCGTCGAAGTCAGTAAAGGAGTGTTTGATCTACAAATTCATCGGCAATCAGAATGGAGGAATATACAAATGAGCAATATTTTGAACTGACTAAGCCTCGTCTATGGTGATTGCTTTATTTCCAAAAGTATTACAAGTGGTTAAACATTTCCTTAATACGTACATTAATAATTTTACTAAATTACATTAAATAATATGGATAAATAATGATAGAAATATTACATAGAAAAATAATAATAAAAAGAGTAAATAAAGATTATTTTGAATTATAATAATCTGTTACAGATTTTGCGTGATTTGCAATTTCTGATTCTGTAGATAATTTAACAATCGTTTTTTGTAGATAATTTAATAATCTGTCAATTTCTTTTTTCTCTATTGGATTAGAAAGCTGCGAATGAGAAGATTCTTTTGTAACACCTGTCTCTTCGTTAGAATCTTTTCTAATTCTTCTGCTTCTCTACATTCATTGATTCACTCTGTCACATCTTCGTCAGAAATTATTTCACATATTGCACCGTACGGAGCAGTTCCTGATGAGAAACTGATAGAATATATCAAGATTCTTTCAACTATTCCTGTTTCTTGAGTATGAATTTTATTCCAGGAATTGAATATATTCGAAGCAGTTATAGTAATCCATGTAATCATTTACTAAACCTACAATCCTTTATATCAGAATTAGAATTCAGAATGGCATTCCATTTTCATATTGTAAAACCTATTGTAATAATTTATGCTGGAATTTCTTTTTTAATTTTGAAATCGTTACCTGATCCATTATTTGGATTAGGGTATTGAGTGGTACAAATATAATTTTGGAATGATCGTCGCCCATTTCGTCTGGCAACTTATAGCCTTTAAAACTATTTATTATTGGTAAAATATTACCATTGTTATTTTCTTCTAATTGCTGCATTCTAACTCAAGGTTTAAATTTATTGCGATATCATAATTGAAAAATAGCAGTATTTATCCAAATACTTTCGTTATGAGTATATATCACGGGTAAAATATTCTTACAGAATGATTTTCTTCGTACGCTTCTACGATTTCATACTTATTAATCGAAAGTTCGAGATTCCGCTTGCATTTGCACATAGAGTTAACGTAATTCTATCTTTTTGAACTTTCTTCTTCAGTTCCTTCTCTAACCTTTTTCATCAGCACTTATGAGTTCCAGTTTCTTTGGAAAATATCCTCCAAAATAAACTTGTTTCGTCCACATTATATAGATTACTCTTTTCATAATCTTCAAATATTTACGAAAATAGTTATATAATTTCTTTTGCAGCAGATACATCCGCATTGTCACTCACCATTGATATTTATAAAGAGTAGATTATAATTTCTTTTAAATCGCCAAAGCCAGTTTATTTGCGGTGAAGTTGGACGGGCCATCACTTTCTTCTTCCAGTGCATTCACCTTCTTTTATTAAAATATCTGTTATTCGGTCTTCGATCAAACGACGTTATAAGAACCACGAATACAATTCTTTTTCTAAATCAAAAATTTGTGAATGAACACATTCTTTTCCTTTGCAATATAGAATCTTACACAAATTGTCCTATCGACTAAGCATTTTGTCGAAATCGTCTTATCATTCGATCCGTGACATTATGTTCATGTGCAAGATCCTTTATATTTTCGCCAGCCTCTAATTTATTTAAAATTTCTAAAAGATCAGCAATATTCAATTGTTTACTAGAACTGAAATCAGTCATTTGATTAAATGTAAAGATTTGTACTTCATTACTAATGTGAATTACAAGTCACTCACTCCGATAGTTTGTGAATCACTTTCTGCCTTTCCCTTTCCTCTTTCTTTCTATATGTGATTTCTTTTTCCTTGAGTTGTTTTTATTGCTGTCTCTGGGATAGGGTTTCCCCATAACTTGCATTTAACATTAAGTTTAGATTGATTAGTGTTTGCGAGATTTTATATGTGTATCGTGTTGGTGGTGATTGCAGGGAAAAAATTTCAAAAAATCTGCGGCTTGTTTGTGATCTAGATTGTGTGTGAACATAAATGATTAACAGTGCATTATTACGTGTTTTGGAAGCCTGATCTTGATTTTTAGTGGTATGTTAGTGAAGTCGTATATTCTAGTTTTGCTGATAAGTGAGTTATGTTAATGGATATGTTGTTGTGAGTGAGTTTTGAATGTATTCCTGAATGGTTCCATTTTGCAGCAACTGCCTAAATTTGGTTCCCATAGATGATACATGTTTTATAGAGGTTCAAGTTTAATCTTGCGTTTGTTGTTGCTTGAAATGAGTCTGCGGATTGCGGGATACGCCTAGTTGGTTTTTTTTGTCTATTGCAGGAGCCGGTTTAAGAGCCGAAGATGATTCCTAGATATTTAACAGTGGAGGTCCAGATAATATTTCGATCTGCGATTATGACTGGTATTAATTGAGAAAGTGGTGGCTTATGTCATTTTAGGATTTACAGTTAATTTCCAATTTTTGAAATTCTCCTTTGAATGTATTTGGTGCCTCTCTCAGAGTTCCATTAACAGTCGTATATTGTACTGTCATCTGCATAGATGGCAGTGCATTTTGTGCTTTGGAGAGATCGTTTATGTATAAAATGGAAAGTAGAGTACCGAGTATGGTTCCCAGTGGAACACTGGCTCTGACATATTTTATTGCTGAATTTGTACCATTTATAGAGGCATAGAAGTTTCTGCTGTGGAGGTAGCTGGTTACGATGTTATGAACGGTGCGGGAATATTTATTGCATGTAATTTAGGTAATAGGGCACTATGCCAAATAGAATTGAACGCTTTTTGGAGGTCCAGTAATATGAGTTGAGTTCTTTTCTTATTTCGTTCTATGATATGTTTTGTGACGCGCTGTAACTGGTGTATACATGAGTGGTTTTGTCGGAAGCCGAATTATTACTTCAGATTTATCTATGCGGGTGAGGAGATGATAAATAATTTCTTTCAAGTATCTTGCCTAAAATGTCTAAGAGGCTGATTGGTCTATAACTGAAAGAACATACTGTGGTTTTCCCTGGTTTCAGT
Organism: Tetragonula carbonaria; assembly: GCA_032399595.1. Lineage (NCBI taxonomy): Eukaryota > Metazoa > Arthropoda > Insecta > Hymenoptera > Apidae > Tetragonula > Tetragonula carbonaria. The sequence goes on from JAUCRC010000020.1 coordinate 103,342, forward strand.
ATTGAAATAATCTTTGCCATTTTCCTAGCAGTTGGGAAATAGGCAAAATTTAAGTAAGTTCTGTAAACGTAGTATAATTGTACTATAGGTTTAGTAGGTTTTTAAATTTAATGGCGGTTATCTTGTCGGGTCCGGGAAGGGATTGTTGGGAAGTTTCTTTATTATGTTTTTGATTGTTCTAGGAATGTAGAATAGCAAGTTTTTTTTTGGAAGTAGTTGGAGGGACTGCACTGATAAATGTTGCTTTTTTCGATTTCCTGTTCGAGAGGGTATGTGTTGTAAGCGTTCAAATGTAACTGTTCGAAATTTTGAGCTAGACATCAGATTTTTCCTCATCCGAGTAAAGAATTATGTTGTGTTCTGTAGTACGGGTATTTTAGTTTTGGAACCTTCAAACAAGAAATTCAGTATGTTTGCGACAGCAGATATTTGTGTGTTTGGTATTTTTATGGTTGCTAATTTTTGCTGCCATGTATTGTTCTTTGCCTGGGTTGATCTTTATATGGAATTTGCAAGTAAGTTTCTTTGCAGTTTATAGATCGGTTTACCAGTCTTTTGATATGTTCTTCTCATTCTGTTTCTGTGTTCCGTGAGAGAGATAATATTATATAGGTCGGTTTGGTTTATTTTGGTTTTCGGCGGTACATATGCGACACCGATGACAAGTGATGGTAGTTTTCAGTTTTATTGCTGTGTATTCTATGTCAGAGGAAATAGGTTGAAGGATCTCTTCAACAAGAATATCTTTATGTACGGCTAGGAGCTCCTCTTCTTGGTTTGTTTGCCATAAGAATGATGGTGAGGGATCCATCTTTCCTATAAATGTTATAATTTGGGAGTTTAAAAATATCTGTACGCGTTAACCAGTGTTCAGTGATAATAACAATGTACATGTTGCGGCCAATGAGAAATTTGTAGGGTATTATTATTCTGTTTTTTACGCTGGTTGCTTTCCATAATGTGAATTTCAAAGAATTTCTATGAACAGCCATTTTCCAATTCTTTTATTAGTAAGATAGTTTTACTATCAAGATAGCTTTAACTTTGTCTAGATTATTTGTACATTTAATAATGTTCTTGTATTAAAGAAATTATTCTTATAAGAAGCCAGTTTCTGCTGTTTTAAGTTGGTTATTTGTGGTGACTAGATTGTTTTGTTGATCTGTTGTTAAGGGGTTGTGCTGTGGTTGTTGAAGTGTTAGTGTTATTGCATAAGTTATGTCTTGTTTTAGTCCGTGTGTGGGCTGAGTATAAGGATAAGGTATAAGGGAGAAGGAAGAGGAAATGACGTGAGTGAGGAAGGATAGGTGTAGATTGTTGTACTGATCGGATTTTGTTTGTATATTTGCGTTTTTTTTTTTGCTGATGAAATACAGAAGAACAGGACATTTTGAAAAATTCAATCTGGTCGATTTCCTTTGCAATTTGCATAAGTAGGTGGAGTTTCAAGTGTTTCCTTACAAATTCTGAAATCGTATGGAGCAGCGCGCTTTACGCAGACTATTTTTCTTATCACAGATAGCGGAGGCCTGACCGTGGGCTTGACAACAAACATTGCATGGTAGACTTGTGTGATTTGTAATTTTCCCAATATGTCTTAATATTTTCTATGAATATAATGTGCTTTATTTGTGCTAAAGACATCCCGGCTGCGAAAGTAACGCGATAAAGCGAATACTTTCTGCGTGTTATAATTGTGTAAGCCCTGAATTTTTATGTTGTTGCACATCCTAGCTTCTGTATAAGACATTTGAGTACAATTGTGGTTATTTCCTCCGTACTGACCATGTAGGTATGTTGTTCTATATTTTCTTTCTGACATCTGGTTTTAAAACCTGAGAAATCACTTAAAATTACAAACATAATTTTCTGTTTATTTGAGATAAATTATATTTGGTGTATTCTTATATTTTTCCTGGAGAGCATCCAGATATTTTATTTTAGCCGTATATGTAGATGGGAGAAGATTTTATGTTATGAGGTTTTATGACTCGTAGGTTAGTGTTAGCTGTAAGATTTTCATTTGTAGACGTGTTAACCAAGTGAGGGATCCTGTGTTTTGTTTTCCAGTGCCTTGTTCGCTCATAAGCAAATAAGGTAAATCCACTTTTTATTTGAATAGCTGGATTGATGATGCCCACATCTTTAATCTTGGTGACTGATGGTGAATCGGAGAGCGACGTTGATCGTGTTCAGGTAGCTACAATTTTGATTTTATCGTCACTGAACTTCCGTTTTAATGCTGTTATTCATTGAGTGGATTTTTCTGCGTTGGTGCGGAGCTCGTTGATGGCTGTCTCGTTCGTGCTCAGGTTACCCTAGGCTGAATGGTCTTCACAAGATGAATTTTCCAGTTTTAAAAGTTGGATCATCATAACACTGAATTTTATCTTTGAAGGTTCGCAAATATTTCGAATTACTCGGTTTCAGATAATGTGTTATCTGCTTTGGTGTCCAAATACGAATATATCGTCGAATGCTCTTCCTTCTCTATGTGTCTTCCCTTTTATATCAAGATCTGGTGTCTTTTTAAAAGATTTTGAGGAATAAGATTTTTAGTGGAGCCGAAGATGAGTTAAGACCAATCAGGAAGTATGGGGGAAATTTCTAATATGTCTCATTATGTCTAATGTGTCTCCCATCCATGAGAGTACCTTGTCCCGTACCCATAAGAAAAAAAAACATTCGTTAAGTTCCATTAGTTTACTAAGTTGTGAAATTTTAATATTGAACTCATTCTGGAACTCCTATAAAATGATTCGAAATTCGTTTCCATTACAGAAACCAGGACACAGACATCCCTACCGATACAGAGCATCTTCATTAAGCCATCTCCCCGCGTCTCAAATTGGCAGACGACTAAACCGTGGATCTTGAACCGAATCAGAAGTACGCACTGGTTGAGACTAAAGTTTGCACCTTTACATGAATCTTGGCTGAATAATAAAGTCTGCTATTACTTTATCGTCATCCATCGAGCCGAGACGTAACATATTGTAGCAATATAATGTCAATTAAATTTGTAGTTACTGTTTTATCACTCAATATTTTTCAAAAACAGAAATATTACTTTCAAACCAATAATCATGTTGCGCTGAAAATACTGGTTCATGTCCCGATTTTTGGGCCAGCTTCAGGCATGAGAGCATTGGCAACCTAGCAGTTCAAAAGGTGAATTGTAAATAGCACTAAACATGATAACTGATTTAATAACTAATTTACAAACTATTAGGCCAAGTAATACGAAAAGTAGCTACGGATATCCGGCTGGCAGGGAAGGATAACCTCAACAACGAGGGTTCACTATTTGTGAGTGGACAGAAAGGAAATGGTAGCTCACATACACTAATCTCAGCTTCTAATAACAGAATAACTAATACTAAAATAACAATAACTTAAACGACATCTAAAACTATAATAACAAGAAAAAGAGAATGCCGATCGAAACAGAAAACATAAAAATGAACAAAACCCAGCCAACATCACTCTAAGAAACAGATTCCCATTTCTGAATGAAGAAGCACTTGAACAGGAAATGGAATTGGAAAATGATAATTCCAAACACGAGGAATCAATATCAAAGAAGAAAGAAACACACTCAGTAATAATTCATAGCAAGAGTATCTCACGAAACTAATGGCAAAAATACCTCAAAGGAAATTTTTTTATTAAATACGCAACTAACAAATTAGCAAACACCTACAATAGGCAACTGCAACAAACTAATCACAAAATTAGATGAAAATACAGTATCGTACTTAAACTGGCAGAAAAGACAAAACAATAGTCTTCGTAATCCATCTACCATATAGAAGAATAAGATGGGAAAGATATATTAATAAGAAAGTAATACAATAGTAATGTAATAACACAGTACTGCCAAAAAATAGGAACGTGTTACTACAAACTGCTATGTCAAACCCAAATGCATCAAGCGTACATGTAGCCACTCAACGACTGTGTGTAACGAGTGTGTAAAACATAGTCTAGCGACTAACATATCCATACTGTCCTCTACTTTTTCCAAAAAAAAATCCAACTGCAAATGACTGCCGTTGACTCACAGATCAATATCGATCACTAGGTTAGGCAACACAGGTGCGAAGCTCTAGGATGGATGACCATTATAATCGAGTCCATGTTAAGCCTAGAGATGCCTGGTCATAAACAAAAGCAAGTGTCTGGCGCAGGGGTCGCTGTCATCAGCCACTAATGCGTCTAAGGCTTGCAGCTCTGAGATGAAACACGCCATATAATCTGCATTACCGACTCCTATCTCATCTTTTAATTTCCACTTCAAATAACATAAATCCCTAACTATATGTGTGAAACGATCATGCAACGAACTGCACTAAATATGCAACATACATTCAAAGAATGGAATGATAAACAAATATAATAGAACGACACCTGTAAAAGGAACACTCCAACAACAAATACAGCTCCAGCGGCAGCAGCCAACTCAGCAAAAATAAACTAATAAAATTAATTTCCCGTCATTAGAGGAAAAAGAATCCCATGTGAAAGGAACAACTCAAGTATTGTGCGGGGATACAAGAGCCCAATACACACTCACATAAATAATACCCTCACAAATATAATAAGTATTAGCAAAAAGCAATAGCAGTCAACATAATACACAGACTATGCAATCGAGGTAGGCAATAACCCATGAAATGATAATTTTAGAAATGCTAGCAGATGTCAGGAAGGTGTCAGAACTAGTTAGGAAACTAAAACACTAATGAACCAAATGGAACTTACCTAAAAACAAACTTAAAATATTTTATAACTTTTTTTCAATTAATAATGGCTTTAGGCCTATGTTTGGCCTATGTGCCTTACAATCTTACAAATTAGGTAGCTTAAGGTTAAATTAACAGTGTATATAATGAGATCTCACAATGCGGAGGTTAAGTTGTGGCGGGTAGATAAAAGATAAATAAAAAGAGGATAGAAAAAGAGTGTTACTATAGAGGAACTTGTATAAAGAGCTTGAAGGCTTAAGACTAGATTACATTTTTCTTGCGGCGCTTATAATTTGAGGTTGTTGATTTTAAAGAAACTATCCATGATTTTGAGAAGCTTCATGTCAGGTTCGATTAGAAATTGCTTGATAGTGATTGGAGATTTGACGTTACGTTTTTTAAAGAGAGAGAGCATTTTTTCTCTGTTTTTAGAGTAAATCGGGCATGCCCAAATTATATGGCCAAAGTCTTGCATTTTGTGCCAACAATTACAGGAGGCATCTTGGATTAGGCCAAATCTGATAAGTGAGGATCTGTTGATCCATACTGTCATGTGCCTTGTGCTGTTTTTGTTATGAAACTAAGATGTGATTTTTCTGTTGTAGTAATGTTGAAAGTAGTTTACTCCCGATTTGATGGCTTTTGTTTTCCATTTTGTTTCTCTTAGGGCTTGGATTTTTCGTTTAATTATCTGAATGCAGTCGGTGTAGGGTATACTCAAATGCTGGGGACTTGTGTGTAAAGACGCTTTCTTCGCCTCCTTATCAGCTAGTTCATTACCATAAATACCCACATGTGCGGGAATCCACATTATGGTGATGGAGTTTTCTGAAGTGTTCACTTTGAAGTGTTGGATTCCTGTTTTAATGTTGGAGACGTACCTGTTAGATTTAGACTGGGGGGGAGCCGCTTTTAGACTTTGAACTAGACTGAGTGAGTCCGTACATATCAGATAGGATTTTGTAGGATCTTTGTTTACAAAGTCTATTGCTATTTCAACTGCAAGGCATTCAGCCGTGTAGACTGATGCTAAATTGACCAGGGAAGTAGCGAGGATGAGGTTATATTGTGGTACTATACATGCAGCTCCAACTGTCGGTCTGTTTTTAGATTTAGAGCCATCAGTAAATATTGTTATGTGTTGACTGTAGTAATTACTGACAAAGTCTAGGAAAATGCTATTTGCTGCAGAGTCTGGAATGGAGTCCAGATTGAAGTTATCTAATATGTCTGGTTGTTCAAATTCCGTTGTAAAGTTATTAAGGTTGCAAGTAAGATTAGGAAGTGATTCTATGTATGGAATGTGTTTTTCAAGAATATGTAGTGATCTGACTAAAGGTCTGTCCTTGCTAGTTGCTGGTCTGTAAGTGTGATATTGCGTTTGGTACCTGACAAAAATCTTCTAGAATTTCATTCATGGGATGAGACTTGTTTGCTATAACTCTCGCAAGATATTTAGCACCTAGGAATGTTGAGCGGTCTTTGATGCTGAGAAGTTTGGATTACATTAACTGGTATGGTTCTTTTATAGCCTAGGGCAAGTCTGATGGCTTCGTTTTGTTCTCTTTCTAGTTTGCGTCTCTGAGATTTATTGACTGGGTAATACCACACGCTTCCGTAATCTATTTTGGCCCTTATGAATGATTTGTAGATAATCAATAGGGTTTGCGTATCATAACCCCACCAGGTGCCTCTTAGAAATCTTATAACGTTAAGAGATTTGTTACACTGTTTAACGACTTGATCTGTCTGAGTTTGAAAGTTAAGTCTATTGTCTATGTATACCCCTAGGAATTTGAACACTGGTTTACTATGAATGGCAATATTGTCTATTCGAATGTATACGGTGGCTGGCGTGCGCGGAGCCAGTTCGAGACCAAGTTCCTGAAGATTATTTTGAATGGTATTGATTGCTCTAGTAAGTTTTGACAGATTCTGGATCATTATCCCGAGCTATGATTGCAATGTCATCGGCGTATTGCGTGATTAGCACCTCACTAGGTAAATTGTCCATAATGCTATGTACAGAGAGATTGAAAAGGAGGCACCCCTCCTGATTTTAGTCCTGGTGGTTTTTCTCTAGATTGCTGCTGCCTATAAACTGAGCATCTCTCTCATACATCATGTTGGAGACGAAGTGGGTGTTTTTTCCTGTTATTCCGAGTAGGAGGAGTTACTGAGTGAGAGTTTTTGTTTGAACATTGTCAAACGCACTGTTGATGTCCAGGAATGCAGCCGCGATATGTTTGTTGGTTCGATGCCTTATGTCTGCTATTGTGACCAGCGTCCCTATGTTGTCAGCGCATGAGCGTCCTTTTCTAAAACCTGATTGTTAATGGGGGAGGATTCCATTTTATTTCGCCCACCATAGAAGCCTATTGTTAAGGAGCCTTTCCATTAACTTGCCCATGCAGGAAGATAATGTGATTGGCCTCAGAGCGTGTCCTATGTGTTTAGATATTAGGAATATGTGAACTTCTTTCCAGGCTTCCGGTATATTTTGTATCTGATAGCAATGGTTGAAGATGTCAAGTTTGCATTTGTCTGATAGAGATTTAATTCATCATTTTGTAGTCTATCCTGTCTGGACCTGGTTCTGAGGTGAGTTTGCATTTTTCTAAAGCTACATTAAATTCTGTGTAGTTAAAGGGCTGGTCTAGAAATGGATGTCTGTGATTGTTTTCAGTTTCGGGGGGTCCGGGACCCATGGAGGACAGATTTTGCTGACTGCGATTTGTTCGTAGCTATCCTGCTGGGAGTTGTCGCTAACATCTTTTTTTTGCATTGGCCAATTTGGATTTGAAGCCATTGATTTTATTCCAGAACTGGACCGGGTTGGATTTGTGGCTTGACTTACCAGGAAAATCCCTGAAAGCTTCTGCCTTTTTTTCCCTCAGTAGTTTTCTTACTGTTGCTGCCTGTTTGGTGTACCTTGTCCAATCTGCCATATTGTAGGTGTGTAGCCATTTTTTGGGAGAGGTCTTCCGGCCTGGTTGTTCCAACAGCCAACTGGATTGCTTTTGTATACCTTTACCGGCTTTTTGTGTTAGCAATTGCAGATTCTATCATTTTATTGAATAACCGATTATATTTGTCTATTGGAGTTAAGGTGCTAAAGTCAGAACTTAGAATGTACGCATAGTCCATGTCGTTTTTAAATTAAGTCCAATTTGATTATGTAGTGGAGATTCAGTTGGTCTTTTTCTGGTAGATGTACTTTTCCGTAATCATAGAGCACTCTATGGGAAAATGGTCAGATCCAAGTGTATCCCCTAGTTGTTGGGCCGTAATAAAGTCAATGTCCGTCTCAGTGATAATGAGATCCAGGTTGCTTTTTTTTTGATGGTTATGTCCTATGTGGGAATAGCTTTCTGTATTGTGTATAATGAGATTAAATTTGTTTATTATTCTATGGAGATTTTCGCCGGCCTTCTTCTTCACCTTTTTCTCTCCTATTCATTCTGCAAGCTTTTATTACTTTGCATGGCGAGATTGAGTCTTTTGTTATCTCTGCCAAGTCTACGTCAGTAGGAATGCCTTTCAGGAGTCCAACTTTTTCAAGGTTGTGCCATGGAATAAAGGCATCGAATCCTAGTTTTTTCAATTCTGTCAAGATGGCCAGCTCATTGGGCCTTTCTTTGTTTGGGAGTATAACCGCTGCGAATCCAAATGATCTAGGTTTACGTTCGGTTGCTCCTAGCTTGAGTGAACTAATTGTTTTTGCAATTTGCATCAAATTTTGGTTCCTGGTTTTCTTCATGAACTCTTTTTTTATTTTCACTATTACTTCCGCTGTGCCTACATGGGAGGGAGGATACAGCGCAAAGTTAATTTTGTTAAAATTTTCCGGTGCGGCCATCTTTATTTGGCTCTCTCCATCCTCTATCAGTGTATATTTTTTCTTTTTTGGGGCTTTCTTTTATCTTTGTCCAATATCTTCCCCTTAGATGCGCGGCACGTGGCCTACGCTGCTACCCTGCTCGATTTTTTGTTTCTCTATTTTATGGAATATTAAATTCTCAGTTTCAACGGGTGAGAGACGCTTGGTCGATTCTTGAACACTGATTCTATTCACATGAGTGAATATCACTTGAGAAAATCAAAAATTTTCGATCTTTTGGTTTGTCTCGAGTCTCCACGTGTCCATCCACTTCGGCTGATTTTAGAAATGTAACTTTATAATTTTACGAACAGCTCAATAATGGCGCCATCTAATCTTGTAGTGTGTAATTGGAATGCACATTGTGTTGGAAACAAAGTAAACGATCTTATTGAATTTTCGAATAGAGCTGAAGTAGATCCAATGATAATAATCGAAACAAAATTCAGATTAAGCAAAAAGTGACAATAAGGAGTTATATCTGTGAGAAAAATAACAGGTGCATGGTCGATACAGCTGAGGGGGGAGGCTAACTATCAGATATAACATATTGTACAAATTAGTACAAGTAAAAATCAAGGAGATAAATCGTCAATCATATAAAACATTTATATTAAAGTAGTCAATAATATACATATTTTAAACGTTTATATTAAAGTAGTCAATAATATACAAAAATGTCGAAACGAAAGACGAACTAATAAATGTGGCCTGAAAACAACGTGTGGCCAAATTATTATGTTATGTAACGTGTGGCAATTTTCTCTCAAATGAACTTCGAAACGCCAAATTATTTTAACAACAAAAACGTGTTTATAAACAATAAATATATAAGAAGTAGAATAAAAAAAGACAAAATAACTTATTTTTTTTTACGAACGTGTTTGCATTTGACTAAATTAATTGTGTCCGGCGTTAACTCCATTCCAGCGAGAATCACCGAAATCAGTAAATTTTCATCCGATTCACCCGATCGGTGCTTATTCTTAAATAATTTCATGAAGGAGAGAGCTTGTTCATATCTAGGTACTTCCAAATTGGCACATATTATTTTGTGTACACTTTCTGAATTCTGGACAAGCTTCAGGAGGTAGGATCTTACAAAAATTTATTAAGTCAACTTGGAACAACAAGAAGAGAAACAAATTTTGCTTTTAAAAGACTAAGGACAATTGAACATGATAATGTATTGACTAAATTCTGAAAATCATTGAGTTAATATCAATATTTCTACATCTTATATTATTCTTTCTATTTATTATCAAAACTTGCTTTATGAGCTACCAGAAATCATGAAATGCGCAAGAGTTGGCCATTCCTGTCCTAAGATCTCAGCTATCGATGATCTAAACTGAAGACATAAAATTTGCCGTATTAATAATCATAATGGACTTATGTTATATAACTACAACCTATCAAACTGCTTCAGAATCACATATGCAGTGAATGACAGCACAACTATTATTAACCTGGCATTAAATAAAAATGTTGGTAACATTTTTGAGACCAAAGTGCTAAATAATCTAGTCTCAGATCACAAATCCATACTGTTCAAAATTGTCGACTGCTACAAAAAGAGTTTATTTGAAAAAGAGTGCTAAGAGAAGGCCGATTGAGTAAAATGTAGGCAAAAATTGGTTCAGAAAATATGTATATATAACAAAACATACAAAATAGAAGACCCAATTTTTGGTAAAAATTACCAATAATATACCAACTTTTTTGAAGAAACCTAGTAAATGTGAAGAACATAACCGAATCGGAAGACTCTTGCAATGGACTGGGAATATGCTGTGTAAAGCATGTGGAACCCACCACATCTGAAAGTTAATAAGCGAACACAGAAATTTGGTTTTGACAAACAACTTACAAAATTAAATATTCACGATGAATCCGTATGAAGAGTGACAAAAATGTTCAAAAGGAAATGTCAAAACATCCTAACTCTAAAAGAAAACTCTCAGGAACCAATAACCGTCCCAGATAAATCAGAAGACGTTAATACGTTAGTATGATATAGTACACAACACTGAACTAGTTAACAACACACCTCAACAACAAGATATTATAGAAATGCAAGAAACTACGTGCCTTAAAGATGCCAAGCGACTTAATGATGAATACAATAATGCCATTACTTCGCCAGGTGAAATAAAGAAGATTAATTATAAAAACGTCCTCTCTAAAAGGTATAATAGTATTCAAAATATTTCTCTGAAAAATATCAGTTGAAAAACTTTAGTGCAAATATTAATGCAATTATCAAAATTGATTATTTCTCAAAGTGCTGTATAACCTCCATAGTTTTACTAATATTAAAACCTGGCAAGAGTCCTGCAAAATCTGTCAGCTACAGGCTGATCTTCTATCTAGCCTTAGCAGAATCATAGGAAGGATATTACCGTAAGTAGAAAAGCACGGAAAATAACTGATGCAGGTTATCGATGAGCAATTTGTATTCAGGGAACAATACAACACTGTGCAGCAGGTAGTAAGTATTGTCAATGGCAATAGAAGGAATAATAACAAAAACAGTGTCACTAATGGTACTTTTAGATATTGAAAGAACGTTTTATAGGGTCTGGATCGATGAACTGATGAAATAAATGCCTATCCAAGCATAATAATAAGACTGATATACTTATATCTTATAATTCGTAATAGGACTCGTAGAATATGTATAAATAACAGTAAATTGTTGCCTACAAGCATTAAAATAGAGGTTTCGCAGTATTCCGTTGTTGGTTCACAATTACTTAATATTTGTGTCGACGATGTAATCAAAGTTCCAAGGACCATATTTGCGCTTCGGCGCAGACGACAATATATATTCATTCCTAGTACAATACTCGCTGCGAAATAGGTGCAAATACACTTAGATTACATAGATACATAGGTACATATAAGAAATATTAAATCATGCTCAACTTAGGAATATCAGAAACAATAGTTATTGCTAGAAAAAGGACACTCACATTACACAACCAATAAGGATACACAACCATATAAGTCAGGCTGACACAACAGTGAAATACTTGAGAGTCAATCTTGGTTCTACATTTACGTACAAATCCCACACTAAAATAGCGCTAAGAAAAACCTATAAAGACCTCCACAAAAAAATAAAAATATCTTTAATCGAAAATTGCATACATGGAAAAACAGAAAGGTAATCACCAACTGAAGCACAACAAGCTGACCCACTTGAGACCCCATACAAAAACGTATAATACTAGTAAGTAGCAAATTTGAGCTTCCTTACCAAAAATTTAAAATATTTAAAAGAACGAAGGAACAAATATCGAATAATGAAGACATAATTACCTGGTGCCACAAATTAGAGGGCTCTGTAATATAAGAAGGTTTTTATCAAATAAGTCTCCCTACATACTAACGTTACTTAAAGACAGTACTAGTTAATAATTATAAATATAAGACTATATTATATCATAACTAAACGTAGGTGCCATCGTGTGCCTGATGTAATTCCAAACAGTAGGTTAAGATTACAATAAGCAGGTACTATTGTTTATTACACATTACCAAAAATGTATATTTTCATTATTATAATATTAAAAAAAAAAGTTTCTCGTCCGATCACCAAAGCTAAAGCGCTGGGCAAGGATAGTACTTAAATGGGTGACCGGATGGGAACTCCGTGAGTTGACAATTTATTCTTTTCTTTTTTTTAATTTTTACTTAAATATTTTATAACTTTAAACTAATTTTTATTTTATAGATTCAAAATGTAGACTGTAACTTCGAATGTCCCCATTTGTACCAGTTTTAGACTGAAAATTAAAAGCGAGTAAGTATCTAGCAGTTAATATCAGAACTGCAATACCAGAATGTCTGAAACACTTGAAAATAAACAAAACTACGTGAATGTATACATATTACATACCGATATTTAATGCAGTTACAACAATATTGTCGTTCTAACTTTTATGTCGTTATGATTTTCATCTTCTCAACATCCTCCACTTTGATCGGCACAGTCATTTCAAACAATGTCTGAAATATTTTCATGCGTATTTGTGATTTATGATATATAAGACTGCAAGAAAGCTTCTTAATTGATTGGTATAACCTGGCTTGTGTCAAGATACAATTAATCGCGTAGTCCCAAGGATTGGCTGCTGAGATAGTTATAGCATAAACCAAAGCCGGAACCAAACAATGGCAGGATGATTTGGAAGGAATGGAGAATATAGAAAATAGTAAGTAATACTTAATAGAAGGTAAATCAAATATTTATATATATAATCCACACATCTGCCAAGAAGTGATAATCTAGACGTGTAAGAGCGAGATTTAGAGATTCAGAAATTTTTACACACATTGCGGCGAGACTTGCTAGAATTCATAATACCATTATATCATTTTATTTTCAATTTTCTGCTACAAATATGCAAAAGTTCCTACCACAACAGATTCAAGAGAGTCTTCAATCAACTTTCCAGCCTCCACACCTGAAGAAATAAATTCAATTTTTTCTACATTTTTGGGATTGCTGTATTATAAATTTTAGAATACCGTGTTCTACTTTAATATGAATATATTATTATCTATTCATTATATTTGTTATTTCTTTCACTTCGTTTTTAAATATGGAGACTGTAATTCCCCATACGTCTTGAATTCAAAGATAGAATTGCTTTCAAAAAAACATTACGTCAGTTTCATCAATTTATTAATCAATAATTTATTAATCTGATTCAAGTTGTATACATATATGGATATCTATGTCTAAGAAGTAATATATTTGTTAAATATTTGTTAATCGATAATTTGTTTTCGTTAGAATTTAAATTCTTAGTAAAGAATAAAAATAATTCCAACATTATTTAGATAAACCTCTTTTATATATATATATATATATATATATATATATATATATATATATAATAGATATAGATATCTACTTTAACATATATCTATACTTACTATTCTGATACATATATTTTCATTAACGTTTATATTTAGTCTCATAATTTGGATTTTCTCTTTAAATAAAGATCACGAGAAACAGTAATAGCCTTTAGCATCATTTATAATCTATAAACATACACGAATGATATATACAAGCAAGAAGCAGAAGATTCCTCACAAAAGAAATAGAAAAAATAATACATTTAGAACAAAATTTTTTTTATTTGAGTCTTCATTTTCAAAAAATCCTCTTGTTTGAAGAGGATTATCCAGTAGACTTGAAGTTAATTCTGGATATGACAGAATACAATAATTAATAATAGATTATTTTATATACGAAAATAAATGAAAAAAGGAAGAGTAAAATTTTTGTAAAATGCTTCGTTTTCGAGAGAATTAATTTTGAAAATCTATCAAATAGATATATCAGTATATGAAGACAATTTCTAACGAAACAGGTTTAAAGTCTGGTTTTTTTGAAAGTGAAACCTTAAATAAAAGAATTTTATTTTCGCTTATTTTTGCATGTAGAATAACTTCCTGTTAATTTCTTTTTTTTTTCATTAGGATGTTTGGAATTAGCTAAATTCAGATATATGTATTTGATGAATCGACTTCAAAGTCGGTTTTCTCGAAAACGAAGCTTCAAACAATCTTATTCTACATTTTTTCCTCATTTCTTCTAGAAGAATTATCTTACCTGCTTATGTACGTTTATCCAACGCATCATGTACAATACCATAGTTATGGCAAGCCATTTTTTCGTTATTCCCACATCACAGGCAATTGAATTTCGGAGATGGTTTCAACCCCTCTTCTAATTTGAAATAAAATGATCTCACATGTCATCGGTTTGGACCGGGATTATTTGAGTTTACCTGATTTGCAAACTACATACTATATTATCAAATATATCATCAGCTCGACCTATTTCTTTTGTAAATTATTAAGTCAAATTCGATCAAGCCGTCTCACCTTAGACTTGAATCTCTCCCAATGAGAGTCTTTGTCTATCTGCTTCCGATTAGCATTTGTATGTATCTGCTCTCGTTGAGCCGCAATGCATGTCTTTCACGATGAGAGTTTTTTCGTATCCGCTCCCGATGGGATGTCCTGCGTGTCCGTATCGTTTCTAGTCCGAAAGTCCTCCCCGGTGAGGACTTGTGTACTTCCCCTTCCAGAAAAGTTGTCTGGGAAGGGGATGCCGAGAACCGTGTGCGAGCGGAAGGAAATTTTGGCGAAAGTGCAACTTTCACTTTCCCAAGGGATATTATGGATCCTATTTATTTCGGGGACCTACCGTAATTTATTTACAGAGACGGTTGTTATAGAGTATTACTATTGAGTAATACTATCGTTGAGATGCAAATCCAGTGCTTGTAAAATGCGTTAAAGAAACCAATGTGTTAAAGAATACAAAATTTCTAAACCGCTTGCAATTCCATCCGTAACACAAATTACAATCGTTGCTGGTCTTAAAAGTAAACAATAGTATATAATACACTAACTGGCCCATGTTGACTTGCTCACTTCTAAGATTTGCATCGTATGAAAAAAATTTTCATTCAAATAAAAAAGTTGCATGGTTTGGAACAGTACATTCTGTGGTGCATATTTTTTCTATTATATGTTACAGAAATTTGAATGTCATTTCCATTTTCTTAAATGGAATGATACCTAGTTTTTGATCCATCAATCAATCCATTGATTCGTTAATTGGCTCGATATTCCCTATAAAAAGATATTAATCCATGTATGTTCAAAAATTATTGATTTAAGAGATATTTTAAATTTAACTTTGTAAAAACTTTTCTTATGGAAGACAGAAACAATATGAATAAAAGAATGTTGCTCTTGTCCTACTTCATCTTCCATACGATAGATTTTACTGAGAATTAAGGTTAAAATCAAAAACTAATAAATTTTCTATGTATCTTTAATACATTTTTTATACATAAAAGCATGATGCATCGAAAACTGTGAAAAAAATTGTATAGTTATGTTAAAAAAAATAAAGTTGACCATATATCCTCCACGCGTACAGCTACAAACAAACGTATATTGGATTACTTAACCTTCAAGATAAAACAAATTTCATATGACATATTTTTTTAATCCTCTCTCTACGCCGCCATTGAACAGGATCACACGCGAAAAATGTACAGACTGATCGAATCATTTTCTGAGTCTGTTAATCTGTTTTGAAATAAAATCTTTGCCGTAATTTGAGATAATGCTTTGACAAAGATTTAAAATGTTTTTTAAAAATGAATTTTAATATTTCAAACAAAAATCAAACTTTAATTTTTAAGGGATTAACAGCTATACGTATAACCTGATTTGCAATAGATTAAAATTTTTTATGACAATAATTCCTTATCGTATAATTATATAATACAATTTTCATTAGAATAATTCCTGATCGTATAAATATTTTACTGTCGAATAGAAAAAACAGAAAATGCTCGTTTTGCTGATTAAATACAATAATGTATTATATATTTTTAATATATAATTACTGTAATACGTTAATAAATGCTGTTATATCCGGCTGTCGTATTGAAAGGATTAAATAACGAATATTTCTGGAAATAATAAGATTTCTTGTATAGATTCGTTGAACATGTTCCAAATGATATCATTGGAACGCAAAATGAACACATTCGCTGCCAATTATTATTGAGTAACTTGTAATTGTGAAATAGAATATCTTGAAACTGGCCGTTAGGTCATTCTTATATATACTTGAGATTTTTATTTTAAACATTCGAACATACATTAGTGATTATAAGTTGTTTACTGCAACATAAACATTTGCACAAACGGTGTTTGATTTTAACTGGCGATCTTAAGTTCCGTTCAAAGAACAATTTACGCTTTCTGAAGAATCTAAAATCTGAAACAATCAGAATAATCATATGTATCGTTGTAACATGTATTAAATACAGAGTATAAATTAGTATGCATGTGGTGGGTATAAAATTATTCTAGATACAAAATTAATCACAACGTTAATATTTGAAAATCACTGAAAAAGCACAATATGTCTTATGTCTTCTAATTGTTTGAGTTTTATACCATTCAATGTCAAAAAAGGGCTTTTTTATATGATTCAAATAGTTAAAATTTAATCGCAATATACAAAGATAGATTATCTTGTAAAGATAGATAATTAGTTCAAGAAATTTTGTAACTTGCGAATAATGAAATAAATGTATTGTAATGTTATTGAAATATATAATAAATGGGACCAAGAAGGAATACTTACCTATTCAAGTCTTAAATTATATCTATAAAAAGAATTAGAATTAAATGAGAGTATAGTTAGTTTATACAATTTCTTACATAGTGCAGGCCAAATAAAGTACTACAAGCCGTTTCCTTGAAAACTAACTGATAGTGGCTATCGATTCGTTTTTTTCTCAATTTTAACGATAGAAGGATGCAAATTGAGGAATAAAGAATTTTTCTGAGAGGACGGTCAAAATGGACTCACAATCAGTTCATTTTTTTTTTTTTTCAAATGGAATGCCATACTAATTTTACTGCATTTAGATTGTCTTCGTTCCTGAAAAAATTGACGTAAGCCATTCCCTTTTTTTGGCAATTTCCATACCTATAGAGGTAGAGTGAAAAATTTACTATACAAAAGCTATAGATATATTTTTTTTCTGTTGTCTAAGAATTAGGCACTCTCAATTAGTCAACGAACAGGCCGAACAAACTCGATAATTCCAATTGTCAGTATTATAGGAAATGTTGAACAGAATGGTAGTCGAGAAAATCTGATGCAATTACTTTCTAAATAAAAAAAGAAAAGAATATATCAGACTCATCTTTTACTGCAAAGACTCTGTGGCGAAAATGAAGTTGTCTAACATAAATACACATTTAGTGCTTATATAATTTTTACAATGTATTGATCATTGGTGATTGTCAATGCGTGAGGAGCGTTAATTGGAAGATAATATCATAAAGCTTATGAAGCATGATATTGCTTTATACTTACTTTCAAATTTAGGTATATTTCCATTACGGAGCACTTCTAACCTAACCTAATTATGTCTGCGTAGAATGCAATAGCATAAAACAAGACCATGATAATTTAGTTTGCTGAAAAATATTTCTCTTTTACTTTATGTATTTTGAATTTTCATTAAAAAGTTTCTCACCATGGTCAATGTTTCGAATGTAGGTACCCACATACCATAGATATTCAATACGGGCCAAAGATTTCCTTGCATAACAAAAAGTAGCATTTTCTGTATTGACAACGGTAAATTGTACCATTCTAGAGCATATCTGAAGAAACCGAGAAAAACTGAGTATTGAGATTAGAAGGCGAAGTAGAAACGGAATACAATTCGAGAATATTTTATTTATATTTAATAATTCTTGATTTCAGAATTTACTTATTCGTATAAGTTTGAGAAAATCTTGAAATATCTTTAAAAGTAATTCATTATTGTAAAAATATTTTGCTGTTACTTATTGCGTTTCGAGGGAAACACTTTATTGATGGTCAGGGTATTGTCACTGGTGGATATGCCTTCAATTTAATTTTTTAAATTAAACTATATGCGCGATATCTTTATTTGCTCAAAGGATACGATTCAATTTGCATTGCAGTTGTATTTTTATAGAATTCACATTTTTACATCATTCTCTAATGATGTGTCCAGAAAATAGGTTCATAAACTTTGATATTCTACTGCCACAAGGAAGAAAAGGAGAATAAAAAAGTAACTGTAAGTTCCAAAATTAAGGCATATATATAGAAATAACGAAAAAATAAACGAAATATTCAAAATTTATTCAAAAAGAAATTGAAGAAAACTCATTTCTCCTGTAACAATACATGGTTCTCATCGAAGAAGTTGTTAGGAATTAATCAGTTATGAGTCGTTCTAAATTATTTTGATCAAGGATCACTTACAAATTGCCAAGAATACGAAAGCGCGGCAAGAAGAAACTACGGTCAGTTTTTAGCCAGTATTGCAGCCAGCAACATTTTTCTGCACCAGTAAGTTTCGAAGTGAAAGTCTTGTCTTATTCCAACAAAAGTTCGGTAAAATTGTACAGTATAATATTTAATTATATTCTTACGATATAACAACATTCAAAAATTACTAGTGTAACCAAATTATTTGTACAAGTCAATGATTCCATTTTCGAGTATTATCAATAGCGTTATTGTCGTAAACTAAACTTTTAAACTTTTCTCACAAATGAAAAGTTTGCTTGAAATTTGACGGTTATTCTGTCATAGTCAATTTTTTATGTAAATAAAAAATGTTCATTTCTCAGAGAAAGATTTTTCGGATATCAATTAATATAAACATATTTCTTACTTATTGATTGTGACAATAAAATACGACATTAAAGTTCGGCCACCTATGTTTTAGATATTCTGTATAAAATTATTATATATATTACATTAACAATATAGTGTATAATAGTGTTATTGTATGGTATTAAATTATCAACATATTAACGATAATTACCAGAAATAGGTATAAAAAATACTATTACTATTTAAACTAGTTAAACTAGTGAGTGAGAGAAGCATTAATACATATGTATTTTTTTTATTCTCTCATGAGAGTCAATATTTTAGCTCTGAAGGAAAATGTCTTCTATGAAGGAAGTGCCTAACGCTGAATTGATTCTGAGAGTTTCCGATCAACGAAAGAACAAGATAATAGATATGATCCAGGATATCTATCGATATGATTGCTAAAACAATGAATATTTGTTAGAAATTACGAATTAAATATTTATTAGAACGAATTATAACAAAATATTTATTAGAATGAATTGAATATTTTTCCGGATATTACAAGGAGACATGTGGAATTAATGCTGAACTAATTAGAAGCAATTAATTAAAGAAGCTATGGACACAAAATGTTAATATATTTCTTTCATGCAATAAATAAAGTAACGACATATTTGAAATTCAGTTAATACTCTTTGCTATGAAATTTCAATTCTAATTTCATGCACTCTTTGTACAATGTACGGCAGGATGGAGTCCCACATTTCCAAGGCGAATTATGAAAAAAATGTTACAAAATACGAAAAAAAATGTTTTATCTTCTGAGAGTTCATATTATGTGTTTTTTCTTTTTTTGGCCAGGTTTTAAAAATAATACCGTCTAAATGATAGCCTTGACGGACGATGCACATATTCTGGAGTTCCTGGAATGTTTTCATTACTCGCTTTAGCATATCTTGAGGAGAATTCCGGCGATTTGCTCTTTAATGGCCTCTTTGAGATCTTCGAGGGATGGAGGGCGATGATTATAAATCTCAGCCTTGAGATACACCCACAGAAAGAAATCGCAGGGGCCCAGATCTGGGTAGAGAGCGGGCCATGTAACATCTTCTAATGGATGGTAAAGAGATCAGCTGATCGGGGAACATCTTTTGCAAAGTAGCTCGAGAACGACGGGTGTATGAGATGTGGCTCCATCCTGTTGGAACCAGAAGTTATTTGGATCTTGTTCCTCTTCATATTCTTCCATTTTCTGGCATAAAAAGTTCTTCAACATGTTACAATATCGGTTTGATGTCACGGTGACCGTGTCGCCACCTTCTTCAAAGAAATAAGGCCCCACGATGCCTACAGAAGACATTGCACACCAAACGGTAGTTTTTGGGCTCTGAAGAGGTCGTTGGTGGAGTTGGCGCTGGTCCTCAGCAGCCCAGTAATGAAAATTTTGTTTATTAACCGCGCCACAAAGATGGAAATGTGTTTCGTCGTTACTCCGCTGGGAGGCACAGTTGTAAGGATGGCATTGCAACAATTTCTACTTCTTCCCCTGTCTTGTGGACACAATTCTTGAGAAGTCATAAACTTATATTGGTGTAACTTAAGGTCTGTGTACAGAATTCGCCTCATCGTTCGATTCCGATATCCCAAGAGCAGAGGCACGTTTCCGAGTAGAACGTGATGGAGACTGCTCAATAGACGCTCTGACTGCGGCACGGCACTCGATCAAGGCATGGTGGCTGAAGATGATACTGAAAGGGAAGACCGTCAACTGTCAACATACGTCAATATTGTAGGCATTAAGTAAGTGACTGATGGAAACAGACGACTCAGTGTAAATACGCTGAGAAGATTGTGAAAAGCGATTAAGGATTGGTTCAGCAACCAGAAAAGTTGAATAAAGAAAAGCATGATGTTCGTCTATGACAATGACACACCACATTCGTTACGATTGACAAAGGACCTGTTGCAAAAGTTTAAATAGGAAGTCTGGCAACATTCTCTGTATAACCCGGATCTGTTGCTTTGCTATTTCACGTTCCCGAATTGATGAAAGCAGAGCTTGCAAAGCGACAGTATTATTGCGACGAAGTAAAACATGTGACTCAAGAATGACTATCAAGAATGACTCTATATAAGATCGACGAAATTTTTTCAACGAAGGAATAGAAAAGCTAATGCCATGGTATGATAAATGTCTTACTCTGTCTTACACTATGGAGACTACGTAGAAAAATAACTGATAAATAATTCATTATGTTTAATAAGAGTGAAGCTTACTTTTTGAATATCCCTCGCATAATGCGTGTTGGATATCCATCGTTTCAATTGTCATATTGAACATTTATTGTAAACATTTAGAAGAGAAAGAGAAAAATCCTCAATTGACCATTTCTTTTCAAATTATAATGATTTTTTCATACCAAATCAACACACCATATCATTTGAAACGCATTTTTTCTCGGCTACTATAATATAAAAAGAAAAATATAGTACCATGATTAGAAAAAATTTGCCATAATTTTGAAAATTGGAAAGAATATATGTGTTGGTGTGTGTATATATCCTGTACGTAAAAATAGAAATATACTATGGTATTAAATTTATTCCGTTTGAAACTTCTTACAAATTTGATTAAATGTCAGTAAATTCGTAGTGTTAGTCCTTACTATATTCTTGCTATACAATACTTCTTGCGATCTCTAAATTCTGTAATAAGAACTTCCTGCGTAATTATTTTACGGTACATTTAATATTATCTTATCTCTTTATGACAAAATGTTTACGACAAAGCTTTATACGTTGATTTTTTACCACAGAACTCTATATTACGAATATTATAAAAAACTATAAAATATTATGGTAATTGTTAAGTCGTCGTTATAAACGATTAGAGACACTGGGTATTCAGTGGTGAGTTGAATATTATAGCGCTGGACTGTTTGTTTAATATAATTTGAAATTGACAATTAAACGCGAATGAATAATTGAGATTTACTTGACGCGAATTGGTACAAAGTATGGGACCGAAATTTATCAGCGTTCCTTGACGAGTGTAAAACCGATTTTTCTTGAAAAATTTACTGATTCTGACGCACTATCTACGGAGTGGATTTAATGTCATAAACACACACACTGTCTGAATGAATTTAATGTTTCACTGTATTGAATGTTTCGCACACTGTAATGAATTTAACGCACATTGGTGAATTTAATGTCTTACACTAACATGATGTCTCACTGTCTTTCCCGCAGCCGACGGGCCTGATTTATAGAAAGATGATGCTCTGACGTACTTACTTAAAAAATGATAAAATTATTAAGCATAATAATGATTCAGTGATTGTTGCCAATCGTATTTAAAGCACACCAAATATAACAGGCGAGTCAGCGACCGGGAAAACCAATAATAAACTGTCACGTCACAATAGCCGCCGTAGAGTGCGGTCATCTAGTCAGCATAAAAAACCGGTGAGCCGTTAACTAAAAATAGAATAATAAAATATTTTTCAATTATTTTTCAATTATTAATTCTCAATTATTCATTTCAATTATTAATTTCAATTATTTCAATTATTAATCAATTTTTCAATTATTTTTCAATTATTTTAGGCAAAGGTGCCTAACGTCTTTTATATATATAATTCAAAATATTAGAATTATGGGAAATCGCTCGAATAGTAATTATAACGAAAGTCGGCTTCCTCTTCGATTTAACAAACTATAGCGTGTTACTATCGCTTGGCTTTAAGGAGATATTAGCAAAAATATTTTTAAAACTATATATTTTAATGTTATGTAGTTTCTGAAGCTTTGATTTAAAATTAAGTTGAAGTTCGATTTAGATCCTAGGTAGGTTGAAGGTAGGTTCAGTTCACTCTAGAATAAAAAAAATAAAAATTAGAAATTAATATAAACCAAATTTGGGCATTGATTTGGACCATGCAAAATGCCTGGCCGGCAACAATGTCAATAGCTTCAGAATGACTGGAAAAAAGAAGTAATTAATCTGAATTATCACTGAGACTCAATAAATAAAAATAGTATGGACAAAACATGACTCAAACCTAATCTAAAATCTTAAAACTTAAGTGAAAAACCCAACCGAAATCTAAAACTTAAGTAAAAAACATCAATAATTACCAGTATCTCTGAAACTAAAGCTGATGAGCGACAATGGTAATAATAATATATTTAGAAACAATGTTCGGAATACTTGTCTGGATAACATATTTCGAACTCACTAAAATTGGCGAGGACTCTCACTTTCGCAGAAATTACCAAAATTACAATATTTTACTAGGCCAACGACTTCCTGTTATTGAGTGAATGTCTGTCTATTTCTACTTACAATAGTAAAGTCTCCCTTTTTGAAATACTGTACTATATTTCTCTTATTTATTCGATTTATTTAACAAATAAATGAATTTAATTAAAAACTAAGCGTGTTAACACAACAATGTCAAACATTCTCGAGCGCTGAATCATAGTCTATTCCATATTTCCTATTCCAGTTTTTTTGACAATTTTCGAACGCTGTTTACTAAATTAAGGACTCTAAAGCACTCGCGTATATCAAGATTGTCGCAAAACCTCTTTCAATATTATCGAGGATACATTCAATATTTTAGTATCGTCTGGAACGATTAGGGTTGCTAAGCAAATGTGATTGGCTAAGGCAAATTAGCCGGTACGTATGAAACAGACTCGCGATAGATTCTCAGTTTGCAATTAACTGGTCTCAAAAGTATTTATTAAGTAATGATCAAAATAGAATCTCTGTCACTGATTAAAGTCTCATTAAATAAGTGAAATTCGTCAGAGTGCGATTAGACAAGATTAGTATACAGTCCAGTGTTATTAAGTTAAGTTTTCACTTCTGAACATTCAACAAGTCAAACTCGACCGTACGAATAGTACAGACATGAATACGCAAGAAAGAGCGTAGACGAGAAGATGCAACGTGCAAGCTATTAACTTTTATATAGAGGGTATTCGTGTTCTTCATGTCCAGCGTTCTTCTCGGAAATAGTAAACAAGAAAAAAAGTAGAAGACAAAGTTTCCTATAACAAACACAGCAGTATGTAAAATTTTTCATGTATGTAATATTTTTCAGAAAATTAAAATGCCCTTTAATTTTTTTGTGTAGAATGCTATCTTTTTTTTTGTCATATAAAAGCAGCCGTTAAGATGAATTCAGTCATTTGATTAACAATGCCCTTTAGAGTTATAAAAGATCAAAAATGAGTGAATCGAATAATTTTGATGGAGCTCGGGCAAATACCTAAGATTCTGAGACAACAGTCTCATTCTATACATCATTTAGTCACTTATTTTATTAATATCATCATTTTATGGACAGGACCGATCGGTGGAACAAAAATGCGGCACACATGTAAAATTTTCAGATTTGGCAATTATGTTTTCGTCAGGATATCATAAGTTTTTAGTTTAGCTCGCTTTTCATTTCTCAATCTGCATGATGACGACAATCAATTGTGATGAGGGTAATCGGAAAGAGAATGAGAATGAGTAATACACAGTGAGAATATATGATTTTAAATTCCTATAGAATTTCAATAAGTTCAATATTAAATTATATCGTTAAATTTTTGACAAAATTATAATGAAATTCCGTAGTATATTATAGAATCTCTACTGGTAGGAGATGCATAAACACATGCCTAGAGGACTACGATCCTTACAAGAAATAGACTGCTGTTTTATATCAAACGAAATAATCAGGAGAAATTGGACGGGCAGTTCGATACGAAATCTCGAACTTGAACGAACCGCAACTGCTTCGAATATACGTCAGTTATGTAATTTATATTTGATATTAATTCTTGAAAAAGATATCATTGTGTTCGCGTAACTGCAATAGATATCCATAATAGATATTCATGTTTTAACATGAATTTCGACCATTTTTATAAACAGTTCTGTTCCGAAGGACATTTCTCTAGATTAAATGATTGGAATGATATGATTATTCAGATGATTAAATTCTAATTTAATTTTAATTTTTATGCTAAAGGAAAAGATCGACGAAGATATAAGTCCATTATTTTCTGCTTTAAAATTAGTCCATTGTTTTCATTTCAAAATGATCTTGAAAACAATTCTTTCCACGTTAAATGGATATGCGCCTTAAAATAATGCAATTTTATCTCAAAATTTTTCTTTATAAAAACAAGAATGCAATAAATATATTTTCAGTAAAAAGCCGCGGCATAAAAATTTAAAGCATTTTAGAAAATATTAATTTCTTTTTAACATTACGCTCTAATTATTTTCTATTTAGAATAACACGTAGAAAAGCTTGAATCGTAGAAAAATGTCGTGAAGATCCTTTAAAAAAAATACACTGTTGTGAAAAATCAGACTATACGATGATAGGCCATTCTAAATAATGTCTACTTATTTATTATGATTATTGTATATACATACATATGTTTGTTTGTAATAAAGTGTCACTGGATTCAATTTAATAAGTAATTTTCAGTACGGAAGCGACAACAGAGTCCATATTTTTTGATTTTAGTTTCTATCGCTACTAGTGTTGTAATGTAATGATTGCCTAAGTCGATATGACAGGATATGAGACGCAAATGGTCAGAGAGTCAAATAATCCTCAAAAAGTGGGACCACTGTCTAATTAGGATAGACCATTGACTAATAGGATACACCGGACGTCAAATGCGATTTTGTGTCCCAAGATCTGGAATACCGACCAGAAGAAATTACTGGCTTTTAACGTCCTCTACGCTAAAACAACGGTGTAGTAGAGAACTACGTCCAAGTGATACAAGTTGGTTCAAAAAAATAATATCAGTTGCAGTTTTGTCAAACGTATATGTTCAGCACAGTTGAGGTATAAATGCATGTACTTCGTTTATGTCTCCAGATTCTGATACAAGAATTCAGTATCTAAAATAATTCCGTTTTATATTATGCATCTGTGTGTGTGTGTGTGTGTGTGCGTGTGTATCAAAAAGAGATCTATAGCGTATTAATATTAATATACATTTCATGTATATAATTATTTATACTTCATTGTTTTTAAAAATAATTTTTGACTACATTGCTTCTTAAAAAGTTTTGATTGGCAACTGGTGATTGAATACCGTATGTTTATTTTGTTTTAAATGGCCACCGATCGGAATAAAATTTGAAGGCAGTGAAATGTGAAACTCCTTAAAATAATAAAATCTTGACTTCGAGAATTTTTCGTTTGAAAGGTAAATCTTTCAATTTTACGAAATCAATTCTATAAATAAGAACGAAATCTAATCTGTAAATAAGAAACAATTTGCAGTTAACGTTAGGTTCGATGCAGACGACCGATTTACGGTAAATCATCACAACAGGCGATTCTTTTGAACAGAGATATAATATTCTCTTGTCCTTGCTTTTATGAAAAGGAAACGAATCGCCTGATATTTAAAAGGACTATAGAGAAGTAGCCAGGATGTCAAATATAAAATTTTAGTTTAGACTAGTTTTTGAGATATTAGAGAATTACTAATGTATGTAATGTAACATTACATAATGTATAGAGTAATATAAACATTACTAATGTATAAACTAATATAATGTTAAAAACTCGATAAATCCTAACACCGTCCTCTAATCCTAAGGATCACAGTTTAACAGAATGGCGAAAACAGTTGTACAGCAATATAAGGAATAAATATGAAATTGTATATATTAAAAAGAATTGCGGTTCATCCAAATCGTTCGAAAGCTCGCATTGAATTGCTTGTCCGCCTCGCCTGCCAATCATGGTTCCTTGTCATAAGACAATAGTCTTATCTCTTTTAACGATCCTCGGCGTTTATGATATGTTTAAATTTCTCCTACTACGTAGATTCTGTATAGATACTACAGAATTTCTTTACAGGAATTTATAACGTATCATTGAAACAAGACATAATTTAAATTTTCTATGGTGGATTTCGTCATTAAAGAATTCTTAATATTTTTAAAAACGTTTGAAATTTTACAAATTTCGAGAACAGAAGTTTCTTTAATTTCTCACTTGCTACATAATATAAAAATATCTCCAAAAAAAAAAACAACGGTTCAGCAAAGCTTTACATTTCAGAAAGAATTCAAGTAAAATGTAACATGATTCTATTTACCAAGTCATGATAAGACTTGTATTCTTAGTTATTCCTATATATATGTATTCTTAGTTAGAAATTTGTTCAAATTACCCGGGTGAGAGTATCTGACATTTCGGTGTTGAATCTGATCGGATAATTTTGAACCGGCTCAAGCGAATACCTGACTCTAAGACAACAAACAATCATGCAGTCACCTATTTTGCTAGTTTCATTATTTCATGAACCGATCGAAGAATCAATAACAAAAATGTGACAACCATGTCAAATTTTTAGATGTGACAGCTATGCTTTCTTCAGGAAATCGTAAACTGTTCCTTTAACTCGCTTTTCATTTGTCATTCTGCATGATGACAATCGCGATGAAGGCAATCGGAAAGAAAATGAGAATACGCAGCACTCAATGAGAATATGTCATTTTGAATTCGTACAAAATTTAAATAAAGTAAAATATTTATTATATCATTAAATATCATTAAATTCTTAACAAAACTGAAAATTCCGCAGAACACTCACGCAGTAGTTGATGCATAAACTGGTGTAGATTGCTATGGTTCTTAAAAAAAGAAAAATAAGGCCACTGTCTTATGTGGCCTTATTTTTTTATACAGACGGGATTTATGAATTGATATACCTTTTCTATCCTTATGAGAAACAAAACAATTATTAGCGGGAGAGATTACGACGAACCGAATATACGTTAGTTATATAATTTATTCAACGAAATCATTTTACAAATCTATATTTCATATTAATTTTTGCAGAGTGAGTGCCAGATTATTCGCTTGACTGTAATAGATATCTGTAACAGTTTAATCTGAAATTCAATCTTTATAATAAACGTTTCGTTCTGAAAAAGTTTCTCCAGATTATATTATTGGAATGAACTTCAAATGGTTGAACTTCAATTTCCATGCTCCACAAGAAAATCGACAAAATATTAGACATCATTTTCATTTTGAAATATTGTAAAAATGACTTTGGAAAAAATTCTCTCTACTTTCAATGAATGTGCGCTTTAAAATAGTGCGCTACGACGATACGACTTTAAATAATGAAAATAAAAAAAAAATAATGTAACTTTATCTCAAACGTTTTCTTCATAAAAATAAAAGTAAAATACAGATATATTTTCATTTAAAGATCGTATCCTTTATAAAATTTGAAGCATTTCATGAAACACTGACTTTTTTTTTTGACATTGTTAAATATTTTTTAATTCACAATAGCACGTAGAAAAAATTCTAGAAAATTCTAGAAAATCATAAAGGTCTATTTGAAAAACAATGATTTTATGGATTTCTTAAACAATGTCTTACTACTAAATTTGCATTTATTTACTATGCATAATTATTGTTATGATTATTTATGTATTATGATTATTGTACATATGTATGTTTGATCATCTCTGGATTCAATATTACCGGAGTCAATTCAATAAATAATTTTCGACGAGGAAACGGCAACTCTGTGCATATCTTTTTATTTTAATTTCAATCAAAATTAGCGCTATAAAAAAAAGTCAACATGGTTGGATATGACACGAAAATGGTAAAGGGGTCAAATGACCCCCCAAAACATGAAACATAAGAAAGCATTGGATGTTCAGTCTGTGCTAGTTAATCAATAGTACGCACAAAAAAACATTGGATGCCCTGTCTATCCTATTAGCGCAAACGAGGTATATGAATAGACATTGCATACAAATTGTATTAGGCATACAAAATGGACATTGCACAATTTTGTGCGCATTTTCTCAGACACGAATTTAATTTCATCATGATCATATTACCATGTGCCATTTCAGACCACACTTGCACCGCAATACTGCTATTGAAAACTAAGATCAAAAATTATGAACTGTATTGCCAGATTTCTTTCAAGAATTATTCATTGAATTGAACATGTTTGTTCTTCATCAATGAAGGAATATAACGACTGATGAAAATTGGGATGAAAACGGTAGTATATATTTTACTATTAACATCCATTTAAAGGTATTAGAAAAAATTGATTGAAGTATTATATTGTTACGAAAAATATAATTAGATATGACGTTTTTTAAATTTACAAATTTGTAAATTCACAATATGAATGAATTAGCTTTATCCCATAAATTCGATTTTAAAAACGTTTGAATTTATCACTGAAATATTTCTACACAATGTTTGGAATAAAGAAGCACATTGTATTGTAAATTATTTCTTGTTAAACTCGTCCGTTTCGAAATTTCATTAATTTTTTTTAAACGATACCACACAAATATTTTCTTTTTTATTGTAGAATACTACTTATTAGGATGAATTCACCAAATTACATTTTGAACGACCGAAATCATTTATTGTTAATAAAAATGGTACAAAGTATGACTGACTTAATGATATATATGTGAGTATTAAGATTATATGAGATTAAAACATTTCTCGTTCGTGTATGCCTCCATTCAAATTGTCAGTAAAAATATAGATTAACCATTCCCTCATTCATTTCGACGATTCTTAAGTATCATTTAAAAATAGATATCTTAAAAGGCACTTTCCTCCAACAAAGTCCAACATACCCGTGAGAAGAAAAAACTCTTCAAAATAAATGCACTATACATCCAAAAAGCCTTCTTTATTGAGCATACTGACAAAAGGAAAGCGAATTAACGGGACGCAGGCAAATTTTTCACGGCTTTCCTGACGTAAACTTAAATCTCCAAAACCTAATAGCCTCACATGGTTGACACATTTCTGGTACTACTCTGTCCGTCGACTTGATGAAATAATTAAACTAGCGAAATAGACAAATTAGAGAAATCGTAAGTCTTCGAATCAGTCCAAAATCGACCAAAATTGTCCGATTCGACCCAAGTTGAATAATTTGGGCAAAATTTTACTTAAATAATAAATAATGAACAATAAAAGTAAATTTCTTTTTAAATAAGAATCATTTAAATAATATCAGAAATAAAAATTTCTGATTATCAAGAATACGTTTATTTTATATATAATGTATAAAATAAAAATAATTTTTTATTTTCTTTCTCTCATATTTGTTATATTGAATATAAATCACGCTAATAATATCGCTGTTTTTCTTAAATACGATTTGTTGAACATTAATTCCCTTTTCGATAAATCTTCGTGCTAAAAATATAAATATTGCATTTAAAAACAGTTACAAAAGTACAATAATAAATATTACAGCCAATGATACGTATTGATGACATGGACATTCTATTCTATTATTTCATTTATTGTCAGTGCTATTATTTCAATTCTTTCATTTATTATCGCTGCGTAACGAAGTAACAGAAAGAGATGAAAGAAAAGCATGCTGCGTATAAATATAATATAATATCAATTTTCCTACAACTTTTGTCAAAATTCGTTATAGTTTTATGATATTGTTTTAGACAAATTAGTCATAATTCCTGAAAATTTGACTTTATCAATAGTTGCAGCGGAAAGTGAATGATTTTTTAATTAATAAAAGTTGAATTGTTTTCAAATACGATCAAAATGAAAGAGAAAAACTTTCAAAAATAATAAAATTTGTATTATTTATTTATCTGTTATGTATACTGTTCTGTAAAAATAAGTAAATATATATTTTAAGAAATAAGAAGTTTTGTTAAAAATAATAAGAAACAAAATTATATATATTAGACAAAATCCTCTTAGCGTGTACTTCAGTAAATATGCTTTCAAATTAGGAGATCTGTTACCTATGTTCCTTTAATTATTATGTTTGGAATTCGTCACGATATGAGCCTTCTTCACGTTCGATGGAGTACAAAGTACAAATCAGAGAAAGACATACATATTTTTACGTCATGAAGTTACCTAATGAAAAATGTGTTCTGTTCTAGTAGAGTTTTGTGAAATTGTAAAGTATAAGTATAATTTACATCACACAATGTGTTCTTCTGTACCAAATTTATAAACACATTCAACATTAATTAATTTTGCGAGATGCAATTATATATATATATATATATATATATATATATATATAGATATATTCCGTAGATATGTTTGTACGTTAATTAAAGCTTCATCAATTATTAAAGAGCTATACTAATTAAATAACAAAATTTTGTGATCGTCGTAACATCGATAAGGAAAGTAATTTATGGGAGAATAATATTTTGATTAATATATAACATAAGGAATATGTAAACGAGGATATATAATAATTTTACTATTTTAATATTAACAATAATTTAAAATAGTTGAAAATTGAGATAGTTAAAAACTCTCTTTAAGAATGTTTGATACAACAAAATTATTTATACATAAAACCATGTATTAATAATTTAAAAATTTTAATTTACTGTATGTTGAAAAAAGTTATAATAAATCCGAAAAATTTAGATAGTGCTTTTTTTGATATAATGTAGAACAGATTGCAGTTACCTCGTCTTTGGTTACTGGCTTCACATTTCGGTATTGAAAATTTCACATTTGTAGTGGGTCTCAAAAATCATGTTGCTGACACGTTCAGTAGTTCTCCAACTCACCGTTGTTTAAACGTAGAATGCGCTAAAAAAAATGATTTTTTTGTATGTCGGTATTTCAGGTTACTAACTACCAATATCCGTAAGATGTAATGTCTATTCAAATATCTCGTATATGTTCTTACCATTTCCGTGTCACATCCTGTCATATCGACTTAGGCTAGTATTGTAGTACAGCGCTAGCGATAGAAACTAAAATCAAAATATATGGTCAGTGTGGCCATTTCCGCAACCGAAAATTATTTATTCAATTGAATCCGGTGTCATATAAGAAATTTTAAACGAAATTTTAAAAACCGTCATTCGTTCGGCGTGGTATGTTTAGTGTTAAAGACTTAATGCAACAATAAAACAGAACAAAAGAAAAAAAGGTGAAACGTGCAAGTTACCATTTTTCATGAGGTGCGATTATCTATATTAATTGACACGCGTGATTCTAAAATGTCTCACATTAGACAACAGGTGGCAAAACTGATTATTCATGAGAATTGAATTCATAATAACTACACTCCTATACTATAGGGTTAGTTAGCATAATTATAAATGAAGGGGGAAAATTCATTACGCATAAATCGCTAGTTTTTATATGCGTCAATTAATTGTCACGCAATTTATCGGAAAAAATTGCGCAGACAGATTGTATATATTTATGAAAATGAATATATCTTCTTTTGTCTTTAAATACATGAGAGTTGAGAAGACATCGATGGTTTATTTCGAATATTATGGAAGTATAATATCGGCAACTTTCTACAGACATGTGACGAATGCACAGTCGTTTCTGTTGATGTATATACGTACTTTTAACTTTACTTATGTATAACTTCAGTATGCAACAAATTGCATCCTATTGATTGCACACGACATGTACTTATATTTTCCATAATGAAAGACATAAGTGAACCAATAACTGGAGATTTCAGATAAACTGTTCTTCATTGCTTTTAATATTGCGTTGAACAACAGAAATTATTGCTTGCTTTGAACGAAAGAAGCTTTTTTAATAGATTCTCTTTATTCGCTCGTAACAGAGAATATTCATTGATTCAAAGATATTTATTGTCTCAGCTATTTCCCGCTTAAATATTCAGAGAATTAATAAATTTTAGAGATATATTATAGAGTATGTTTAGAGATTTATTTTGTTATTTTCATTATCCAAAGGATAAGTAAAACTTGACTTCCATTTATTTTCATTAAAAATCACATTACCACCGCTATTTGAAGTTAGTCTCAATCATAGGTATCATTTAAGTCTGTAATGATCATCTGAAGGTCAAATTCGAATTGCATGAACTTGCATTTCCAAGACTATATCCTGCCAAAAAATTACCATTATTTTTTAAGATCCAAAATAATGTTTTGGATATAATTGAACTATAATTCGATATAATTGGATTAATAATTCGATATAATTTAATAATAATTAGATTAATAATTGGATATAATTATGACGTCAATTACCTGAATGTTTATATCTCTTTCTCCTGTTATATCAAGTGTCAAACTTTCTTGGATAATTCGACTCACCCGATGTACTGAGTATAAATTATACATTTAGTGCAGAAAGCAGGTTTTTGATTGGTCCGTAGTTGTGGGACGCAGTCATTATGTAGTTACTAAGGTTTCACAAGAAGTAAAAGAAAATCTGAAACATTTCTCAGAAACGGTAATTAGTCATACAAATCTGTCATGTTAAACAAAGATCTAATGTAATCAATAAAATATTTGATATGCCTGTGAAATGATATTTGGATTTTATTAATTTTGATTATGTTTCAGAGAAGGTTTGACATTTTGAATGTATGAATTTATTTACTGCTCATCATTTCATACATATACTTGAGTGCAAAATAAACTTGTATTATCAATGCGATGTTATTTCGTGTACAAGTACATTGTTATCACATAACATTATTACATATAATTTGTTATCACATAACAAACTATGTACGTATTATTATGTATCATATGACATCATGAGTAAAATTTATGATTATGTTACCATTACACGTTGGAAATTACTTAGGAATACACTGTTTCTTATAATCCTAAGTATCATAAATGAAAAGTAGAAACTCAAGTAGTGAATGCAGAATATTTTGCAAGATTTCTGATTTAGAATTAAACGTGTAGATCAACATTGATATATGGAATTAATGCAAATACTTACTTAATTAAACAATTAGAAGTATTTTTTAATAAATAATAATTGTACATATTTTAGAATCATTGAGAATGAATTTAAACTTTTAGATGACCTAATTAAAAATAATATAAAATAATATAAAAAAAAAGATATATATGAATCTTTGGAACAATAAGACATAAAGGAAACTCTTTCCAAATCTTATGTCACATCGTTCGATTTTTGTTTTCTTATATTCAATGTTATTGTTCCGTATTTGTGCATGTTAAACTAAAAATTAGATAAAAAATTGTATATTTAAAATGATGTTAAAATTGTGAAAGGAAATTGCAGCTTGAGTTTGCACAACACAATACGCAAAATGTAACGTGATAATAATTTGTGACAAATTTGAACCAATGGAAATAAATCAGTTCACATTTTTCAAATGTCACACGAAATCATATAATAGTACGGAATTTCACATGATGATGTAATGTTAGTGATTTATTTCTATTTTAAATCCTTTCGCACGTATGATCATCTAGTATCTGTCACTATCTGTTATCATTTTGGCTATATTGTCTACTAAATTATTAACATTTATCACGCTCGTTGTTTTTTTTTTATACAAATGCTAAATCAAGCATAACATAAATTTTAAATCAAAGTGAGAAGTTTCAGAGGTAATGGCGACTACCGTCGGACATTGAAAGGAATTTCATTTTCCAGCGGAAATTCAGTTTTACGCAGTTTTTAAAAAAATAAAATGATTTTATTAATTAAAAGAGACTAACGAATACAAAAGATTTTTTTGTGAGAGCCTTTACTTTCGAGTAATATAACGTTGAATTAAGAAGGTAAAATAGCTTAAAAATCAATTAAATAAAACTAATCCTCGATTGGTATATATCCTCTGAATACTGGAATCATATTAATAAAAATTTCTATTAGTTTTTTATTATTTTGTACAATTAAGACTATACTCAAATTTTTTTTTAAATATATTTTTTTTTAAATATCTTTTTAACGAACAACATCCATCATTACACATAAAGACACGAGTAAGTCATAAATACGACACTACTTATGTATCGATATGGTATGATACTAATTCAGGACTAAATAGAAAAAAAACAATTTTTTAATCTATTTTTCTATAAGTAATTAAATTTCGTGATTTTTGGTCAAATGCAGAGAGAAATATTTATTTTTACTTATAAACAATCACGTGCAATGTTTACATTGCATGGGGATTGCCTAGTAAACTATGGCTATCGTACCAGAATGCCGTCTACAATGTTCGAAAGACCACCCAAATACAACTTGAGACCAAATTCATACGAATTTTGATTGCTGAATGAACGTGTAAGTGTTGTGTGTGTGACGTGGTTCCTTTAATTCTTGGTGTTTTGGTACAGTATTATCGATCTGAGTGATTAAGTATTTCTATAATACCCGGCGCACAATCAAAGAATTACCTAATTCGTAAATCAAGAGATTCTTTAAATCTGAGGCTAACTGTAAGATTCTTACCGACTTCGATCGACTGTAGGATTTTGCTTTGCCTGAGCAGTTGACCCTTCCAAGTTTCTTTATGGATTACTTCTAAACTGTACTCCTTTATCCTTCTTTCTTGGAGGGCGGAGTAAGGAAGTGAGTGAGTACTGTTCATCCGTGTGGTATCCTCGGTGACACTTATACGCCCGTTGCTATCATACTGTATTTGGGAATTTCACTCTTCAAGTT
Organism: Tetragonula carbonaria; assembly: GCA_032399595.1. Classification (NCBI taxonomy): domain Eukaryota; kingdom Metazoa; phylum Arthropoda; class Insecta; order Hymenoptera; family Apidae; genus Tetragonula; species Tetragonula carbonaria. The sequence goes on from JAUCRC010000020.1 coordinate 138,685, forward strand.
TATGACAGGATAATGTTATTGAGGTTATTGGAAAAGAACTGGGACTAATTTTGAAAAGTGAAACTAAACAGGTATTAATTATGTATGTTAGACAGATAGCCAAAGGATTCTCAAAAGTAATTTTCTCTGATCCTGCTATAAACTTTCCTACTCAGCGAATTGCACACATTATATGAAACTGGGGCAACGCGATGCATCAAATGATCATGGTTCGCATGTTTACAGTCGGAACGAATAGCGATCGTTCGGTGAAGTGTTATGAGAAGGTAAGAATCTTTATGAAATGAGCGACTCCGATATGAGATCGGAATCACTATCAGTGGATGGACTGCATTTAATGAAATTTACGTTGACGATATAGCGGAAGACCGACTATAGCCCGAGACGCAGTGATACGAACTGACGACGAATTGATTAGATGATTAACTACGAAATGACGAATATTGTAATGACGAACATTGAATCACTGACGAATGATACGCTACTGTCTTCCCCGCCGATGGCGGGCTTGTTTTATGGAAAAGTGATGGCGAGCGAGAGCCAATCACTTTAAATTTTGAGCCGTTTGGCTCTGACGTACTTCCTCTAAACACGGTGAAATTATTAAACATCGATACAGTGATCGATGTCAACCGTCTTTTTGAGGACACCAAACATAACAGGCACGCCGGTCATCAACCAGGCAAGCAACTATAAACTATAGCAATGAACTATAGCTGCGATAGGGCGTGGTAGACGTTAGGACTTCTTGCCAGCATAAATAACGGGCAAACCGTTGTTCTCATCTAAAAATGAAATAATAATTTATTTTATGTGAACAAGACGCGAAACGTTATTTGTACGCATAGTTCTAATATCTGCTATGTAGAATTATGGGAAATAGCCCGAACAGAAACAAAAAGTCACAATAATTACCAATTTCAAACGTTAATATATTATTATTGTGTCATATGTTGTTGATCATTGTGCGAAGAATTACGTGAACCATATGCAGTTTAAGGAACATCACAATGCGCGTAACTTCAATAGTGGTCGAAAGTTATTTTTTTCAAATTTTTTTTCATACAAGAAGATAATAGTATATTTAATACTTAAACAGAAACATTTCTCGTAAATTAAGGGAATTAAAATGTTGCGTATATCGATACATGGATATATATTTGATAAATGGTCTCTGGAATGAAAGCGTTGATAGCCTACATTGGCTGTCTCGAACTTTTCGAAATTTAAAACGCCGATTGATTTTATATAATAATTGGTTAATTACATTGGAAATAAACTGAGAAGAAATTTAAACAGTAACAAACCAAGTAAATATTACGGTATTTATTAATGCAACTAGATATTGCTTAATGCAAGTAATATAATGTTATTTGAAGGACACTAACTTTACGAAAGAATAAGATAAAATATTATTTTATCCTTTAAAAAATTATATATTTTTTCTCACTAAAATTCCGATTGTTCTCATTGTACACTACAAAGTGATTGGTTCAATAGGGCCTAATCCAAATACGATTATATATAATATAAGGTACAATGTATATTTTACTCACTGACAGATATGAATTGTCAGTCGCATTACAACCAGTTTAAAAAATCCAATATAATCTCCGATATTATTACATATAAAATTTTCAGATTACTTGTCAATATTTTTTTACTTACACTAGTGTGTAATACTTTTGCACTAAATAGCTAATTAAAAAACTGGTTTAAATTCTCTTTCTCGTATTTTTAGGTACAAAAATATATTTATTAAAGACTTATTAAGGAGAATCCTTGTGTATTCTCTTTCATTACGTCTAAACACATGAAACTTTGAATACTATATGTTTTATATTCACAGGATCAGAAAACTTTATTTACGAGAGAATTGTATTTTAATATTCATTAAATTTATTTGTACTATATATTTATATAAATTGTATATTACCAGTTAACAAATATAAGTATGGATAAATGCAAGAAAAATAATGAAACGAGATATGCATATCTAATGATTCCACAAATTTTCTCGAAAATAAAGTGAAAAATACAAGAACTATTTTCAACACATATGTTTATTTGTCTTCTGATATAGAATCATTCTTTTATTAATTGCACATTCTGTTAGATAATATTCTATAAAAATATATCGTTAAAGTTGTAGTATAAATGCAGTATCAAACTTCAAGGATTAAATATTAAATAGAAAGAATTAATGTCAAATATTTATAATTAACATCAATTAAATAGAAGAATTTTAATAATATCCAGTAAAAATTCTCCACATTTGGAACAAAGTATAATTTAATGTGAAAAATGTTATTGACGTAAGTTTTATTCATTTATTCACGTATAATAATAAATATAAAAAATTAAATTTGTTTGTATTTATTTTGTCCATACATAGGTATAATTTAATGTATCACGCTATTTATAATTTAATATATCATAATATTTATTAATAAATGTTCTGTTTATAATATTTATACTTTTTGCGAGAATTATTAGCAACACATAATTTAAGTTAATGGAGAGAACCACAAAAATGACGAGTAGGCCGACCAGGAAGCAACATGCAAGTGTTTTAAGATAAGATTACATTTACTTTAGCATAATGCACTTAATGACCGCATTTCTACACATCATTCTCATAGTAATAATTATATGATAAATGACATTTAGCTAAATAAAATAGTATATTATTTAATTTGTTATTTTTTAAATATAAGTCATTTAAATAATGTTCAAGCTTGATTATGAATTTCTAGCGACAGTGAAATTTCTAATAATATAATGCATGCCACTCTTATTATTAGAACTTGAAAGGAATAATTAGAATAATTAGAAATTATATAATAGTTATATTATATAACGGAACATAATTTCCACAATTTTCGTATCTTATCGAAAATTATATAAAGACAAATGCTAATTTAAATTTGATTCTGGTATAAATTATTCCAGAATCAAAGTATAATTTAAGAAATGTTGAGGTTCTGTGAAATGCAAAGTATTCTCAAATACTATAATGCACTACAAGGATAGATATTACAAGGAATGTAATAACATATATCTTTGTTCACATTGATGAAAATGTTATAAGTGTTATAATTAGAAATGTAATGCTCGCTGTAAACAAGTGATACGGTAGTTTTACATTTTTAACTCCGAAACTGCTCGCTGATGTAGGTATGTATACACACATGACATATAATATGCATAAACAAATAAACTTTAAAGATCGATATGAATAGAGGCGAATTATACATACTGCACATCTCAATAATTTTTTGTTTTTTCAAACACTTGCACTTACTTTAGTTTACATACTAGCAATATGAGAAAAATACAATACATTTACTTGCTAACTATATGGATGCATGAACGAAACAGTTCTTATTAAGGAATATCAAAATGAGATTAGTAACTTGTATATTTGTTCATATTGACACATTCAAGAGGAGTTCAAACACATTGGAATAACACAACGTTGCTGCAATTTCACCTCAATTAGTTGCCTTTCAAGTTCTAATAATAAGAGTGGCATGCATTATATTATTATAAATTTCACTGTCGCTAGAAATTCATAATCAAGCTTGAACATTATTTAAATGACTTATATTTAAAAAATAACAAGTTAAATAATATACTATTTTATTTAGCTAAATGTCATTTATCATATAATTATCTGTTAGCTTCTTATTTGAAGATGAACATCATTTTTATTCAAAACATTTTGTTCTTTAGTTGAATTATTCTATTCCTTTATTTTACATTTGAATAAATTTTTATTCAAATAATTTCTCAAGTATCTTTTAATTCCTGTGCGACAAACTGTTACTAAGTAATCTAATCATAATTTCTTATGTAGATTGCCGGTAATTTTATTCGAACAACCGAACTAACTCCAACAGAAAATTATTTGAATTTTACTCTATGTAAATAAAGTTATTTGTCTACATTTTTTCTAAAATAATAGTACTAAATTAGTTGAAATACTTCGTTCTTTTAAATTATTAGTTTACATTTTATCTCAGATAAAATGTGAGCAAGCCTGTTCCTAATAAATGTATAGGTACTTAATCCGACGGACGAACGAGTGGGTACCTCAATCTAAAATATCACTTCGCATTTTATGATATGAACAAATACACGAGTTGTATTATCTCTTCTCTAACTACTTCCAAATATTTCACATACAATTTAAGCGTTCTCTTTTCGAACATTCACACATAGGAATAAACATACTTTACTGATACTCACTGAAGAACATATCACAGAATCGTGTTAGTAACTCAGTAATTAACTACATTAAGCAAGTTACTATCACAACCAGAAGTGGAATTATATGCAAGAAAATGATTGGAACTGTTTGAATTTGTGAATCGAAACTTGGTCAGAGCAATATAGTCGATTACTTTTGACGTCAGTCTTTCTTGTCCGAAGTTTGAAGCGCGACTGCGTTTCGATTGATCAGTTGTCCAGTATACAACCTCTGACTTTGAATGTAAAGAGTGGTGGGAAGAGTAGTTGCTTTGTTGTTTTCACTCGTTGCCAAGGTAAACAAATTGATCAATAGTTAAATCTCTGAAATGAAATTGTACTTTTTTGCTCCTGTTGAAAAAAATAATTGTGAGCGAAAAGTAAATTATTGGTTTGGTAGGAATTAAGCAAGAAATAAAGAATTGGACTTAAATAATAATTGAAACAGGAATGTATTAAAAAATAAGGAATGGTATGACAAAATACAAATAAATGTAAATGAATAACAAAATGTTAGAATATAACTACTAATAGTTATCTGCACAACATCGAACAAATCAACACTTTTCGTTTACGCAAAACAAGAAATTATATTGTCCCAGACATTTTTTGCGCATGTAATCAACAACGGTATATTTTTTGGCATTGAAAGGATTAATGTTATACCAACATTTTCTATTTTTCTAAAAACTCAAGCGAACATAGTCTTTTAAAATATTTGTTTTGATATATTACAAGTATGATTCACATATATTGGTTTCTATTGTCTTACGATATGAAAGATTTTTGAAAATTCAAGCATATTATGTGACTGGAATTAATGTACGGAATGAAAAGCTTGATTTTGGCAGTATTGAAAGTTGTACAAAATTTTAGCTGTGATATGAATTCATTTAAAATTTTTAAAAGTGTTGGGTGAATTCGAGCTAATAATACGTAATTATGCAAGCTAATAAAACGAAATTAATGACAATTCAGGAATTTTCGTAAAAAAAAATTCTAAAAAATTGTGTTCTTACTCTAATGTTCCTTTTTCTAGAAGTTCCTTTTTCCTTTATAAGAAGATATCATACTTTGTAAAATAACGTTATTTCATCACTTTCGTTTGAAGGAAAATGCGAGAAAACAAAATTTCATTAAAAAAATGTTTTCTTTTCATGTGTAAGGTCTTTCTTCGAAAAATGCAAAAGTATGTCAAAGCAGAAAACGTGATGCAAGGAAAATCGATACGCTTATACGATACAATGAGCGCGTTGTAATGGAATATCTTGACCTTACTTAACCTTTACAACGAATTCCTACATTTCTTTTCACAAAGGCAGACATAATTTACATAATATTCTCCAAAAGAAGTCCTTCCAACATTCGCGCCTGAAGGAACAACGAGGCACTATAAATTTAGGTCTGTTAAGAAATTCGCTGATAAAAAAAGTATAGCAAATAAGAGGAATCAAATTCTCTTCCAATATGTCATTAGCCCGTCACACGTTCGGATTTAGAACGCAAAACGCATTATCGTTATCAACGTATTCATGTTATCTTAATATAATATGATGCTATGAAATAGTTTCCAAGTTTTTATTTAACGATTGTGTAAAGTTCTGAAAGTGTCGTCTATCCGTTGACATATCATATTTTTATGTATTCATGAATTCATCTTCAGAATTTTTGGTGGTACAAACTTAGTCAATGACATATTTTTCATTTCTTTTTTGTCTATTATTGAAAATAATAAATAGTGCAGAAATAAATAAATGCAGTTGAGAACAAAGTCTTTTACATGTTGATAATTTATTGTTTGCGACAAATGTCACTATGAATTTGAAATAACGCTCAAATATTTTTCTTATTATATTGCTCCAGTTGCTACGTCAGGACAAACTGTTTTTATAAGTAGATGTTTTATAATATGTAGCAACAAAAAACTGTGGAAAGTACTTCGATGTTACTTCAGTCAGAATATAGTCAAAAATAGCAATTTTTTTGGTAATAATAAAATATATGCACAATTAATAAAGATAAATATATTATTCTTTGTAAATAATATTACTAAAATGATATCGTAAAATATATATATATATATATATCTTTAATACAGTAAAATATACGAATAGAGAATATTAAATAAAAACGAAATATTAACAATACACAAGCGATCAATCCAGAAATCTGTACAAGAGTCTCTAGGGTTTAATTTGATAATACTTATGTTAGGTTGCATCTGTGGATTTATATTTATTGTTATATTAGTTTGATGTCGTAGCTATAATTCAATAGTATAAGATTACATATACAATAGACTAAAAGAAAAGAATGAAATTCAGAATAGAATAAAATAAAATTTAACGTTTGATTGTGAAACATTAGAAAAAAAAGATGTATAGAATAGAAAAGCTAGAAAAAGGAATAGAATGAGGAAAGAGTGTAAGCACAGAGTGCAAAAACTACACAGAATAGTAAAAAATATACAGAATAGTATATGTATACTATAAACTAAAGACTAAATATAAAATTAATTAAATCTGTGCAAACGATAAACTAGTAAATAATAATAAATTTCATTCCATAGCAATTTATTTGTTACTTGTGCATCTAATATGCGATGAATTGTAAAGGGTCGTAAGCCTTTCTTTTGAACGATTTTATAATTCATTCTTACTCATCAAATTATATTACATAAAACCATTAGTCAAACAATTCGAGCAACGATAGACAGCTGTTCTTCATATCTATGCGACATCGTCCTATTCCATGATCAGATAGCTAATGAAATTATTAAATGTTCATTGTAACACTATCCACATACAGACACACGCACACAGAAACATATTCTGTGGTAAGTGTTTAAATACTTTCATAAAATGCTGTATATTAAACTATAATAGTTGAAATGCAATAATCAATAACAGTTGAATAATATAAATGTCTGTGCTTACGTGAATTTGAAAAAAAGTGGAAAGAACTGCGAAATAGTTGGCGCGATACTGATTCTAATTTTCCCCTTTTGCATGTTTCCCTCATCATTGATTGATGCACTTTCTTTCTCAGTACGAGAAAGCGTATATCGATCTTTACAAATTGCACGTGCTGTCACTCATTTTGCCATCTCTCTCTATATTTTGTCATAAATTTGAAAATATAGCGGTTATATTGCTAGCAATCGATCGATTGAGACGCAGTCGTAGCTTCGTGTTCGAAGGAGATATGAAGAATTGTGACTGCTTCAAAAAGAATTCTGATAAATTCGAAATTTCGTGTATTCATAGTCTCAAGGTAATAATTTTTCTTTAATAATAATTCCTTGCTCTCAAAACTATTATCTGAATATACAGTGATTTACAAGAATATTCTAATTATTGCTATTGAGATATTAATAGGTTAATTTAAATTATTTTTTTTTAATCAGTAATAAAATATTTTTTCTTTTCTTACTAATAGTCTTCTTGTAAATTTTTCTCCGGAAATTATTTGATTAAATTTTTCATTTGTGGAAAGCTTAATCATTCATAAATTTGTATGATGACATGTACTTTTCAGCAAATTTATGCAAAAGTTAAGCAATTTTAACTTTTATATTTAGAAGTTTTTGGTAAAATATTGTTTGTTGGAAAATTTCTACGTCTGAAATTCTTCCGTTTGTGCAGGCATCACAAATTGAAGAATCCTTAAGGATATAAGCATTTCTAAAAATATTAATTTTATTGCATTTATTGCATTTTTGGAATCTTTGTACTTAACTTTATATCAATAAATTACCTGTTTTATATTGTAACAATTGGAAAAAAAATAACAAATTAAACGGAAGAAGATCATTTAGAGAAACTTTTTTTTATTAAATTGTTCTTTAGATATACTAGAAATGTCCTTCTCTCAAATAAAAAAATTCATATTTTGATCAAATATTTTAGTTTCAATATTAAATGTTCCGGTATATTCTAATGGTTGCTAAGTGTGCGAATTTTAATCTAAAAAGAACCAAGATGAAGGAAAATTGTTGAAATTCTTTTAGTATACAAAGATAAAGAATGACCGTGACCTTCATATATTATGAAAGTCAATCTGAGTTGATGAGTTGAATCAAATTTAACTTGAAATAAATAGTTTTTCATTCATTTATCTGCAAATAACTTCAAAAATGCAGCCATATTTTTCAATAATTTATATAATTATTATTTATAATTTTATATGCAATAATGTATTTCTTGCATTTAACTCTATGATCACTTTTCTTAATGTGATATAACTATTTAGAAATGGATACAGACTTATGTGTGTCTTTTTGTGTAGCGACATTTTTCTCTTTTTAATTAATAAAGCAAAAATTTGATTAATTGCCGCAGCAATTGCAACCTTTTTTTCGCGGAAACATATTTTTAAATAATTTTTATTATTTTGTCAGTGCGCGTGTTATATTATAGAATGCTGAGTATAAATTCAATATAAGTTTCTCTATGCGGTGATAAGTTAAATCCTCCACTATGTAATTAATCGTATCACATGACATTTGTCTACGGAAATCGTAATTCGTGAAATCTAGTCGTGATACATGTTCTCAGATAAATCTCATTGTTGACAATTTTACCAGTATTATTGATTGGTATAATTACAGACTGTACAAAAATTATGATAGATTAGAAAATATGACAGCACAAAATGAATTACACAAGAATTATGAAGCAAGATTTTTTTCATTATACAATTTTTTAATAATCCCACTCATCTATGGAATAAATATTTAGACTGTACTATGTTATATATTATCTGCAGATAAATTCGCATTCATTAAATTTAAACTATGGAGTATAGAATATGATAATGTATTTTGGGTAATATCGAACAAAATTTTATTTTATTTTATATAATTTCTTGAAAATTTTTCACGCACTCCACTCAAAAATACTTATAATTTGTATTAAACAGATAAAGATTTTTGCCAAATTCAAACATATGTAACATCCGATTTACATACCTCATCTTATCAAAATACCATATAATAAATTGAAGGACTTTCATTTGCATCAACATAATCGAAACATTAAACAACAAGAATAAATAGTAATTGATTAAATGAGATTCAATTCTTGCAAAGACTAAGTAACAATATCAGATATACAGGAGATATTTCAAATTATTTGGTTAGACATATTATACAAAGACATATTATATAAGACAAAGTATTATATAAAGACAAAGTGAAAATATCAGATATACAGGAGATATTTCAAATTATTTGGTTAGGCTATATAAAATAAATAATCAAAACTATCCAAATTACTCTAACTATTAGTTAAATTAATAATCCTAATTAGAACATGGTAATTAAGATATATATTTTGCTATTGTAATACATTTGACTCAAGCTGTCGTGGATTTGACAAGACCCGTCTATTTTATTTTGATGTATATAAAATGGGAAAAATAAAAGAAAGAGATCATATTCCTCGAAAAAAGTGAATCCATCATACAGCATATAATATTTGCATTTTATTGATATTTCATTTATCGTAGGTAATTCATACATAGAATATTTCAGGAAATAACCAAGTAATTTCAGTATGTTCGGTAAGTCACTTTGAATAAAAATGTATACACAAAATATTAAAAAAATATACACTCTAAGTATTGATTCACTTGTTTTTCATTTTATTTCAAAATTCAAAAATGGATTTAATAATAATATCTTTTTTACAAATATTTTATATCTTTCTCTCTCGTAAAAGTTCAAAATCAGAGTTTTTGTCCGTAGATCTATTTGTAACTGTACTGCTAGACTATTTATTTCATTGCATATTCTTTGTATTCGTTTTTCATGTATTTTTGGACTATTTTGTATTGCTTTACAGCAAGAAGATTGTCATTTTGAATATCTCTTTCAAACCACAATTGTTTCTCTATTGCATTAAATGTAATATCTACATTGAAACAAATAAAAAACAAATTAAGAAGCAGTTGAAAACCCATAACATAACGCTAATGTTATTCGGCTTTTTCCTAGGATAGGTATCAAATTGTATAATTCATAGTATTTTATGGTGTTAAGGTTTCAGACATTCATACAAATTTGTATTTTTATGGACAAAATTAAAGAGATAGAATATAAGCAGAATATTTCTTCATATAATAAATATTATGTAAAATATTATATTCAGAACGTATCATACTTTATACATTCTTTATGATTTGCGTTACATATGTTCCTGTATTTTTAAATTTCCAATAAATGCAGAATTGACTTCCATCAATTATTTTACACAGGTAAATTATTCCAAACGAAATTATCTACAAAAAATTCTAAGAATTTCTTCAACTAATTGATGGTATTAATATATATTTATAGATGAAATCAAATAAGTATTGATCGAATAAATTTTCTTAATATACTTTATTTATCAAACAAGAATAGTATCACATTTTATTCTAGTTAACAATTAATATAAAGCCCGTAAAGTTTGTAAAACTTTATTGAAATTAATGTATTACAGTGAAATAACAGAAAGACGCACTCATCATCCAAAATACAAGCGATTTCAATAAACTGAAATTAAATGATACTTATATAAAGAAATACTGAAAATATTACCGTCAAAAAGGCTTCGTAACACGGGACGTATAAACCAAAAAGAACAAACTCATATACCTTAGAACTTCTTAACATGATAAGTAATAATACCTTTTGTGCATTTAACGAAATACAGTGCCATGTGGAATTATATCTGTCATTTGATATATTTTAATAATATACAGTGAGGAGCATAAATGAAGAAAACCTATACATTGTTAACTTTAAGCTGGAAAAGAATCTTCAGCACAAAAGTACATATTTTGCAAAATTGATATTAATTTCAATAATTTCACAAAGTTGCGACTAGTTTTCATTTGCATACAACAAAAAATATTCATTGAATTAATTTCGTTGGATGTGATTTTATTAATATATGCTAGCATTAATCTGTAGCATCAGAAAGACGATTAGTGAAACTGATGAAAGATTTTAACCACATTTTCGTATAATTTTCGAGTCATTAAGAACATCGGAATGTGGGAGTGCTAAGAAGTAATCATTCCTTAACAATATATAATATATTAAATGTTTATTTTGACAACGTATAATAAATTTTGTATCTACATCGATTATCCTATTATCGTAGTGTTCTACACGTTTGGAAGAAATATAAAAAAAATAAATTATTTATTTCTTACTTTAGTCAGGTATAATATCATATAATTCACAAATTTTTAACTACGTGATAATTTTACTAGTACTATATGTAAAATATTTGCGAAGAAGAAATAAATGTATTAGTTTTATCATTTCACTTCTAAAATTATAAGAAGATATTGGTACTCGGTCCTGCTATCCTTATTTAAGTAATTACTATATAGATAATTATTTTCACATTTGACTTTTGATATGTAACTATGAGAAATAATTCATTAAAGCAATTCCTGGACCTTATGCAATTTCGATTATGCGCAAGCGTTAAATGGTGCAATACTGATAACTTTAAAATAGGATAAAGTGAGAAATGATTTTTACGTAGAGAAATGAATTTTATATAATTACGTAGAGAAAAATATTTCTAGTTTCTACGAATGTGGATGCAGTTGTAAAAATTTGACAGTTTTCGCTCCTTCTTCAAACGTTAACAATACATTAATAATAAATACAACGATGTTAGTTGAATCTACCGATTTTATAAATTAGCACGTAATGAGCTAATGCATGTAATATGGTATTTTACGTAGTAGTTAATTAAACAGTTAAAGATTTAATGTGTCGTGTTCTCAAGAAACTATTATATGTTAACTCCAGATAATTAAATATGCCAGATAATTGGACTACAGCTTTGAAATGACGAAAAAGAACAAAATGATACAAAAAAAAATCACGGATAGCATAGGAATATAGTTTATTAAATATAAAAAGCATATGTATTTAATTAATAGTTTTCTTTAATTTAATTCCCTTTTCTTATACGTTTGCCGAATAATCGGCATAAACGTATCGGTTAATCGAGCATTCCGGTTATTCGGATGTAATTAAAACTCTATAAAGTAATTCTATAAAAATCTGAATAGTTAGAGAAAAATGGAGTAAAATTCATTCCTGATGATTCTGTACAAATTATGCGAAAACATGTTAAAGCTGCCCTAGAAGCTGAAAGGTTATACAATAGTAAATATTGGAACAAAAAGATTGTTTCAGAAAAAAGTTTGTACAGATCATTGTACAATATTTCTTGCAGACAACTGATAAATATTTTCAAGATAAAAATAATGTTTATATTGATTTTAGTTATTTTAAATGTTTCTATTATAATTATGTTTCGCGTAACTGAATCTAATTAATGTATTAATATATTAATTTCAATACGGATTTGGACAAAAGCCGTGAATAGTTCAATTATGTTCTTCACTATATTATTTACTTAAGAACTAAAAGAACTTGGAACAGATTTTTCAGTAACATTAAAAATTCAGTTGATCAGCAAACATATTTCGGTTTTATTCTGAGCATTAATGTCACATACAAATTCGTATAGTTCATTCATAGTAGAAAATATCAAATCAACATGTAAGGATTCAGAATAATATAATGTTTTCTTTTATAAAAAAAAATTTATTTTGGTTTCCATCATCAAGATGACGTTGCACGTTTGATCGTAGTTGAAATGCAGAATTCTATTTTACATATTTCCTGATACAGCTGGAATTATTCATAACCTCATTGTACCTATTTTTCATTTTTATAGGTGTAATTTTGTTCCTGTTTTTTGTATTGCTGCGCAATATATACACAGACAGCATTAAATTTATTTCTTTCGAAGTTTCATAACAATTCTACTGAATTCTTGTATAAGTACTGTACGTGTATTTATACTTTCTCTTTAATTCATAAATTTTACAGATTAGAATTAAAATATATCCTAAACTAACAATTTTTCGACATACGGAAGTTAATACTTTTTTATAAAGAACGTTATGATGCATCGATTAGTGTACAAAAAATCATATCATTATGTTTAAAAAAGTGGAGAGGACCTTGAAATTTTCGAAACCTCTCCACGTGCAAAAGAATGATTACTTTCATATTTTCGCCTGCTCACTATTGAACAATCTTTATTGATAATGTTTACCTATGTTTTTGAGAACAAGTTAAATAGAATTATTAGATCTCATTTAAGTGACTTACTCTATAGTACGCACGGAAATTTTCGCTATTGAAAATTTTCAAATGTGGAAATGTAGAAATCAACATTCTGGACAACTCTTTCCTCTCGAAAATATCGGTTCTATTTCTGAAACATTCACAAAAACAGTATCACTATAATGATAGTTATGTTCACGTATATTAAATGATGCCTATATTTATACGTTCATCGAAGTGTCACGTTGACGGAAGTAAATTTAATAAAAATGTATAAATTTCATATGTGATCATTTATTTAATTAATTTCTTCATAATATGATACACTAAACAAACTGTTAAGTTTTATGTGATGAAAAAGGAAAAAATGACTGGACTTCAAAACAAATAAAACTCTATTAACACAATCCACACCAATTCCAGAATGATTCAAGATAAAAAAGAAAGAATTTCGAGTTATAATTCAAGACTGAGACTTTATTGGACGTTTAGGTTCTTTTACAATATTGGGTATGAACCGAGTGAGGGCCATATGCACCTGAGTTGTTGAATCTGCTAACTGCTAATTATGAGAATAGGTGAGATGATCTGAGATTAAGAGTTCGGAGAATGGCTGGAAGTCTGCATCTTATCGGTGGGAAAAATTTTTAAATTACTGACAGGTGACAGAAGTATGTTCTTACAGCGATTGGATAAAATCAACTAATTCAGATCTAATCCTTACCTTTTGACTGCAACATTTGACTGGCTTTCACAAATATATTCAGTTAACGATTGATAATCATTAATAACATAGAATATTTATTAATTATTCCAATAAATATATTATTATTTATCTAGAATCTCCTTTTATCGAATTTTCCAAATCAGTATCACGTATGAATAGTGGACTGGAAATTTTCAATAGCATTATGAATATTATTATATACGTGAACATCATGCTACTATAAATATTATGGATAGTTAATATTAAACACTTGTAAGGCCATATTTAGCGAGTTGTAATTTTGAACATGTCATTTTTTTAATTAATTTCTTATCCTTAAGTTCCTCTATTTCTGAATCATGTAATACGATTACAGTGAAAACCGTAACTTAATCACTAATCACAAATATTATTCAGATTTACTCTCAAAATTGCCGCCAATAGTAGGTAAGGAACACTATTTCATAATGGAAACATTTTAATTAATATAAACTGTTTTTCAATATTACGAATATTTTAAAGTACGATTCCTTATTTCTTAATACGTTCCTTTTTCAATTATTATTTAAAATTAAATTTTTGTAATTTTTTTCCCGAAACTTCAATTTACTTTTGTTCAAGGTTATTTTTTTTCATTCGCAACAAAAAAATAGAACCAAATTTTATTTCCAAATACTTTGTTTTCAATACTGATTAAATAGCTCATCTTGGCAACGCTTGAAAAGAACAAAGCAGCCAAACATCTATCTTTGCCACCACTGTATATTTTCTCGTATATTCAATGTCAGGTGTCGTATACCTCGGAAACTGATCGATCGAAAGCACAGTCGCGTTTCAATTCTCGGAGGAGAAAGACGTGTACGAAAAGTGCTCAAATACGCTGCTCTGACCAAGCTTCGATTCACAAATTCACAGTTTCAATCATTTTCTTACGTATAATTCTACTTCAGGTGATTGTGATAATAACTCGTTTAATGTTGTTAATTATCGAGTCGGTTATACGATTCTGTCATACTTTAATAAATATCAATAAAATAAATACAATTCAATGTGAACGTTTGAAAGAAAGACTCCTTAATCATATGTGAAATATTAGTTAAAAAAGTGACGATACAATTCGTGTATGTGTTCACATCGTAAAGTGTAAAGTGATACTTCCGCACGAAGTACTTCCCGTTCGTTTGTCAGATCAAGTATGTTGGACTGTATTTATTAGGAACTGGCTTGAGCACATCTTGTCTAAAATACAGTGTAAACTAATAATTTCAGATAATGAAGTATTTCAACTAATTTATTATTGTTATTTTAGAAATAACGCAGGAATAATAATTTTATTTGCATAGAGTCAAATTAAAATAAATCGATATTTTCAAATAATTTCTTCTTTGCCTTCGAATTGAATTCTGGGAAACTGATTGAATAAAAATTCATTCAAATATAAAATACAAAATAGGATGATAAATTATCTTATTCCATAACCGAATAATAAAATAGTTTATATGTGATATTCCTATTCCAATAAACCAATTCATAGTTACATTAAATGCAATTAACTGCATAAGGTAATATATTATTCAACCCCTAATTTTCAAAATATATATTATTTAAATAATGCCCCATCTTAGTTATGAATTTCCAGCGACAATGAAAATTCTTAATAATGTAACACATATATTCGATATGCTTAGAAATATGTGCATACGAAACTATTGAAATGCGACTAATTTATAGGCAATTGTAAACATGTTTTGTTATTTGTATTATGTTTTCTGTGTACTTTAATTTGTTGTGTAATTTTTCATATGTTCATTATTCAACGTGAATAAATATTTTCAGACCATTTGTACTTCAACTATTTTCATTTAAACTCGTATGCAGCTTGTAAGTGAGTACTGTTTCATTCCTAATATATTGTTAACATATAAAGTTAATATATAAAGCGTTAAAAATTTGCAACGGAAACAAGGAAAAGTTCAATTGAAACTGGTGTTTGTTAGTATATTTCGTCGTGTAATAAATTTTGTCATATCATCGTAGATACATATTTTATGTAGAGTTTTCTGATGTTATTGTACATATTGATAGAGATTAAATTCACTTTTAAAATGAACGATTATACATTTTCGTCTGCTACCACTTACTTACTACTTTTCTATTATTGGACAAAGACGTATAAAAAATTTTCATGATGTTTAGAGTCATTAACGAATATACTATTTGCATTATAGATTTAATGGAGTATATAAGTAAATAAATTTTAGAGACGAGAATGTCTCCCAGGTGGGGATAATTTGATGTGTGAGTTTTATTAAATTCAAAGATACGTCTTTCTTTATTGAGAAAGTAATAGCTTGTGTCTTTGCTTGGGAAAGTTAATTTCTAATTTTTAAGGAATTCTTCTATACTGATTTTTTATATTTGTGGTTCCATTTTCTGGGCTCTGAATAAATTTGTCTGCATAATTGGCATACATACTGTGTATATTTTGGGCTGTGGGGAAGTCATTTATATATAAGCTAAAGAAAAGGGAACAAGAAATGGATCCTTGTGGAACACCTGCGACGTTTCTCAGTGTTGAGTTTATACCGTTGAAGTGGAAACGTAGAAGTTCCTTGTGTGAAGGTAGCTGATTATTAGAAGTTGATGAGTGAAGAAGAAATATTTATTACATGTAGTTTTGTTTGTAAAGTACTATACCAAACTGAATCGAATGCTTCAGGCTCAGTAATATGAATTGATATTGTAGTGATATAATTTTAATGATGATTATTATATTAAATAACAAAGAAAACGGAAACAAAACAACAAATAATAAACACAAGATAAACAACACAAACAACAATAATTCAAAGAAACTCAAACGACACAATTAATTCTTTTATACAACACAAATGGCCACTTTTTTTGACCACTCTCATTCAACGCTCTTTTACGACTCTGTCCTGACTTTCTTCATTTGCTCGCACGACTTTCTTCTTTTCAAAAAGAAAAGCGCTGGATGTCAACGCTGTGCTTCTCACATCTCATGTTCATACTTTTTCGTTCACGCATCTCCAGCAAACAGGCCATCTATTAGAAGTAAAAATAACTAAAAATATAGCTACACATTATAACAATTTTGATACTACAATATTTTCTTTTTATGTCTATCATGATGTGCTCTGTGACACGCTGTAATTGATGTACGGAAGAGTAATTATGTCTAAAACAAATGTTGTTATTGTTTCGGATTTAGTTATGGATGAGGAGATTTTGATACATGATTTTTTCCAGTGTTTTACCTAGAATGTATAGGAGGCTGATAAATTTATAGCTGAATATGCATCTCCGGTTTTGGTATCGGAATCATCTTTGCCGGTTTTCAAGCTGTGGGGAAATAGGCGAGTTTTAAACTTTGAGAATGTTATATAGCTGTATCGGAGGTTTGGTTGGTAGGCTTTTTAATTTATTATTTGTTATCTTGTCGAGTCCAAGAGCATTACTATTGGGAAATTTTTTTACTATACCTTTGATTGTTTCCGATATACAGATAGAAAGTTTTTTGGGTTTCAGGAGTTGTTGCAATGAGTATTGTTCGATGTCCTGTTCTATAGCAGAATGTGTGATGTAAGCATTCCAATGTGCACTTTCAAAATTGCGGACTGGACCTTCTGATTTTTTCTCTCTCGAGTAGAGAATTGTGAGTTGTGTCCTGTAGAACTGGTACTTCGGTTTTGGAGTCTCCTGTAATTTGGTTTGCCATAGCGTAGGATCAATGTTTTTTGCCATTGGACCACTTATTGTTTCTTGTCAGAGTTATTCTTTTTTGGTGGTGTTGGTAAGGATGCTTCTTTGCATATTGTAAATAAAATTCCTCGTCTTTTAGTATTTGCTTCTTAGGCTGTTTCTATCTTTTGTGATGTCCAGGAGAAGCGGATCAGTGATAGAGATACTGTTGGCGGAAAACGTTTGTGTCATATTACGGTATGCATTCTGCATGAGGTTTTTTTTCTAAAAGTTTTGATTTCTGAGTAGAAATTATTCTAGAGATGGGATGTCGGATGTGGCTCGGCGATCGTTGATGCCAGAAAAGCTTCAACAACTATAAATGTTTCCAAATTTCAATCACAATGACAGAAAAATTGTTTCATCCATTAATAATTATTATGTTATTAATTACGTTAATAATTATTATGTAACACATGTACAGAAAATCGGTAGTACATAAAATTCATATTGAAGGAGAGATATAAAAGGCAGGAAGAATCCTCGTAGAATCCTTCTAGAAACTGCATTTCTAAAAAGGATAAGGACGCAACTTGCGGACTATAAATGACGCTAAGAAATAAAAATGGACGTTCTATTCTATGCGAGATATCGAACGAGTCGGACGAATTGCAGCGCTTTTTAATTAACATCGAAATCATAATTATATTATTTACATGTATTTAGCTCAATTATATTTAACTATCGACCAAATATATATAAATAAATTTAATTTTCCATATTTATTATTCTAATGTATGTACATGAAACTTCTCGTATGCTCAATGAATAAAACTTTATATTAGTTGGATCGTCTGACTGGTTTAGTGCTAACAGTGAGTTAGTAATAGTCTATCGTAAAGCAAGCACTTCTTCATAGGACAAATTGCCGTAGTTGATCATTTACGCCTCTTCACCCCCGTCCTCCCGCCAACACTACGAATTGCCATAAACATAAATATAAAGAGAACTTATGAATATAAAGAGACTTGAAGGAAAGAAAAAATTTTTCATCAAGCAAACTAACGATCTTCTAATATAATTTTTCCAATATCACGGTTGGTATGTGGAATAAAAAAATAAATGTCTCAAAACTACAAACGTTATTTTTTTATGCAGAATCCAAAAATAAATATCACGTGTTCAATTGAAAAGAATTGTACACAGAAATTCTAGCCACTTGATATTAATTTTAATGATACTAAAATTACTTTAATATTTAATTCTTCTGTCTGATGTTTGTTCGTTTTGATGAATATTTTACTCAATTTTGTTTGATAGTATATTTATATTACGACTTTAATGCTATTTTTTAATAGTTTCATGTAGTTGAAAGTGCAATAAATAGGAGTGACCGCATGTGAAGACAAAAAACAAGATTTTATACATATAAGTATATGTATGTATGTATGTATGTATGTATGTATGTATGTATGTATGTATGTTTCTATGTATGTACAGGGTGTTTCACGAAAATCAAGCCACTTATATATTTTCTTCATTAGTCATAAAGCAACGAAAATTCTGACGTAACAATCTGGTTGAAATGACGAATGGGATGGAAGAACTATTTTTTAAAAATATCATTTTTCAATGCATTTTTTCAAAATTATTGGTATCTTTTATGTAGGAAACTTGTATTTTCTTATTCCATCACGTAGCTTCTGAGAAATGACAATCAGATATCTTTACAATAAGACCTTCAAATGATCTTAGACTTTAAAGTTTTTAAATTAAAGTGAAACTTAATTTAAATTAAACGAGAGACTGATGAATTTCCTAATTCATCTTTCAAAAATTTAGCATAACTTTGTGCAAATTACGTTTGGCTGAATATGATCCAATTATTCTATTAATTGCAATTCTGCACTAAACATTTAGAGTCCATGGCCTTTGGTTATCAATCTGTTTATATATATAAATTTAGAAAAAGTTTTCCCTATTTTTTGCTTTATTTTCGAGAAAATTTAATTTGTGAAATTATTAAATACGCGTATATATTTGATTATGTTTCTGATTTACAAATTTAGTTTAACGTGCATTTATCCATATTTAATATAATAGTAATATGAAAAATAAATAACGTATTCCTATGAATATGATACAAATGTATTTAATGAACAATTTTCTAAATAAATCTCAAAGCCCTTTTCATCTTTGTGAATATAAAACGTAGTATTCAAAGTATCATGTGATTAGATATAATGGAAGAAAAGACACAAATTTCTAAATATATATTGTTTTTGATATATTCTTCAGAATGTCTTTAAAACAATTCGAGAATTTAAATTTGAATGCACGTTTAGTATAAAAGTAATATATGTCAAAAAGTTAGTAATAAGAAATAACCTAAAAATTCTGATACGATAGTAGATCGTTTAAATCGTCTATTGTAATAGAGCCGACAACTAACACAAGTAAATGAGTATGAAATATGTATTGTATCAAGTTGTATTTGTATTAGAGAAGATATAGATAACTAATCTACATCTTTTCTAATACAAAGGAGTACCATGACAATAATTGTACAGTTATAATTTTCCTACATTAGTAGTTAAAATAATCGTCAGTCAAAATGTTAGTCAAATAAATTAAAAATAAATCATAAGTTTCCAAGATTTATCATAGTTATTCATTTCCCACATTAGTGAGTAGTCCTTCGAAAGAAATAGTCTTCAAAATCCCCTAAGAACATATGCAAAAGTGCATGATCGACACCAATCGTGACTGTCCATGACATATTGGAAATTTAGATGTTATAATATAACCATTTTTCGGTCAATTGTAATTTTAATTCCTCTTCTGTCTTGGGTGATATTCTGATTTGACGATCCTAGATATTTTCAATGGGATTCAAATGCAGAAGTTCAACTATATCATATAAATATAAATCATATAAATATTTTCGAACCATATGTGATTTATGTTATGAATTATTATCATAGAAGAATTTACAATTATTCTGAATGTTCATTTTAACAGAATATCTTTTCAAAATCTCACCAACAATAACAAATACGTTCATTCAATAGTCAAAATTCAGGCCCAATTAATTATTATGTATCAGGTTCGAAAATAATGTATTTACTCTCATCTGCAAAAATTCCATATTTCGTCTTTGAAATGTATTCTTCAGCGAAGAAAAATCTCTTCTTCCTATTTTCTTTCACATTTGACGTACTGTGTCAGGTTGAATTTTCTTTCTAATTTCCTCGTACGATTCTGCTATCAATATTGACCAATATTGATCCAATTTTCTTTCATTTCTTAAATTGTATTACATTTATCACAGTCATTAAGCAAGTCTGGACAACTCTTCTATAGAATAAATATAGAATAAATTTAATTCTATTCTAACGATTATGCTTTCTTATATCGTCTGCTACCATACTCTTGTTTATATTTAATAAATTATCGATTTGTTATTATGATTTTCCCTTTTCACGAAAAATGACGACTAGTTATATAATTGAA
Organism: Tetragonula carbonaria; assembly: GCA_032399595.1. NCBI lineage: Eukaryota > Metazoa > Arthropoda > Insecta > Hymenoptera > Apidae > Tetragonula > Tetragonula carbonaria. The sequence goes on from JAUCRC010000020.1 coordinate 160,008, forward strand.
TAATGTGAATTTATCTTTATGTTCGATTTTTCACTATTGATACATCTATCAATGAATGTGAACATCAAATTAAAGGTACTGATATTTTTTGTTTACAAACTTTGTCGTCCAGCAATTTGAAACAATCTACAACAAAACAAGTAAATTACGAAGAATGTGTGTCTAAATATTTTTATGACCCAAAAATGGGGTATTTGTTATCATTTGTTAATAGAATTTAAAAAAAAAATTGTTACGTATATAGCATCTAAAGCAGAAGAAGTGGAATTACCGAGTGATCATTTCTATATCAAGTTGGATTATTCTTTCGCCGTCCACAGATTCCTACTACTGATAAACAGTCGAGTTTAGACGAGAATGACTAAATGAGAATTTGATAATGGCTGCTGCTCTCGCAGTGGGCTGACATATTCGTTTTGAATTAGCAACGGTTGCAATTAATTTAAACCATCAAACAATAACAACTAATTGATACTACAGTTGTTATTTCCATTGACCGCGTATTTTAATAATTGACAACTGCGTGGTGTTCAAGATATATCGTGAAAACTTATTTTAATCTTTTGAAAAATTTTTATAATTAGAAAAAAGATAAAGTTTGTTTAAATTTTGTTTTTTTGAACACATTGAGGATGTTATAATTATAATGGCTTTACTGTTTCAAAGTATGAATGAATTACAAATAAGTTGTAGAGTGAACAGATGGTTCTCTACATCGTTTCCGGTGCTTTCCCACATTTGATGACAACGTGTCATGTGTAACAACATTTTATAATAATTTCAGTCAGTAAATGTTGTATTGTAGATCAAAGTGTCTCAATGAAGCAAACTGACAGAACTGAATTTATATTATTGTAACAGAATGGCAAATAATTATTACAACGTTACCTATTGTGTTTCATAAAATGCTGCTCGGGTCATATTGGAACGAAGATGCTGAAATTTATTCGATTATTTTATTCAAATACATATGGAAACTAATGGCATGACTTTTGTTTTACATGAAGTAGGTAATCACTAATATTTGAATATTAATTATGCGTATGTATAAAGTGTCAAAGACAGCCAAACTTATTCTAGTGCTTCTAAAAAAACAAAAAAGATAATATTAACATCGATTCGAAAATTCTTTCTTTACAAGATATACTCGTCTAAACACTTTCATAACTTAAACCTTTTAGGTGTCATCTGTGGGGACAGTTTGAATGTTCAACATACGATAAGACACTGCTGATGGACTGAAAATATTAAAAAATTGAATTAATTCTTCATATAAGAATATAACAATAATCAGAAATTTTTAAATATCTGCTATAGTCTTTGAAACGTCTTGAATACGACATAACGTAAAAATATTAATACGTCAATGCATTGTTGCAAACAAAGACATTTTCAACAATTTCTTGAACTTTTTTCAATAATCCATCATGATTGAATAATATCTATACCTCAGAAAAAAATTTAATTTTACTTATATTTGTTAACTTTTTTTCTCTCTTTGGCATAATAATACTCGGCACCAAAATTTGTCTAATGTGTGCGGTCAGAGCAGATGATTATAACATCTTGGATCATTTAATTGATCTGAAATATATGTTATGAACAGTGAACCTTATTTCGAAAATGATATTTATGATGTATACGAATTATGTATAAATTCTACACAAAAATATAACTCTGATGATGATAAAGGAAAAGAGTAATGAAAATGAATATGAAAATAGTAAATCCCTATCTCTAGTGTAATCTTAGTAGAAATTAGTCATATTATAAATAAGAGCAGAGTTTTTTCACATCATTCCTCTTTGCACATGAGCTCCCGATTCTTGCAGAAACAAAAATATAGACACCATATGTCTATAATTCTTTATTTCCATAACAAAATTCTATATAATTCTTGTATAATAAAAAATACTGGTCCGATTTTATTTTGAATTTAAAGTTTGCATTCTATTTTCAAGGAAAGAACGTTAAATAGCCAAGAAGTTCCATATAGATAAGAATTTAAATTTGTTAATTGTATCAAATTACTGAATATATACATATATATATGTACCTTGATTATAAATTAATCTAGGAAGGACATTTAATAAATATTAATAATAAATGTACAAAGAAATTCGATATTATCAACTCATGTCAACGGCAAGCGATTGCTCTAGCCGTTGAACTAGCCTTTTTCCAAATTGATAATATAACATGTATAATCGCCAATATGTTATAATATATAATACAAAGTAATAAAACCTCGAAGGAAGAAATTTTATCCAAATGAACAAAATTTTTGTATATACACTATTAATCCTCTTTAGAATATGATTATGCTTAGATTAAGTTCTGGAGTGTTCTATACCAATCTAATGTATCTACCAGCCTTTGTGTTTAAAAGGAATTACGTTCTATATTACACGTTATATATTACAGTGATGTTTGAAAAGTTTAAAAAGTTCCGGCCAGGTTGTTTTTGCAATTTTTCCTTAGCAAAAGAAGTTTTAAAGCGTTTTTGTTAATGTAACATATAAAGGTATATTTGCATGAATAAATACTGCAAAAGTAATCAACACTATTTTGTTTTTATATTTATATATTTAAAGAATATATAAATAAGTGCGTTCAAAAATTCCCGGTCCAGTGCCTATTATAAGTCTGTAATCAGTGAGTGCTTATATTTCAATAGTACTACGCAGAATTGTTGTGCAGAACTACTTCATTTGGTAGATAGTCGCTCAAACGAAAACATGGTCCGAAAGATGTCACTTGAAAGGTACAAAATGGTGACAAAGTTGTTGGAAGTGGAAAAAGTCACATAAAATTGCTTCATCGTTTTCTATCGAGAAATGTACGGTAATGATATAATTAAAAGATACTATGCCGGACACGGCTAATAGATCGCCCGTGAAAGAACACAAAAGAACCACGGAAGGAGTTTACATTATCAAACAGAAATTAATTTCGGATCCAAAAAAAAAAAAAAAAAAAAAGCAGTCACTGATATCAGAAAATGATTATAGGAAGAAACATGTTAATATAAATCAATGTATAGTCTTAAAAAGATTACACAATATAGGACTTTTATATAGAGTTAATGTTAAAAGATAATTAATCAATAAACAAAACAAAAAAAGTAGAATAGTTCGATTAATAATTCGCTACGAAGTATAATAAATTTTAACAAAAATTAGTCAATTGAAAGTAACCATTGGACATTGCTATGTAAATGGTCTACTACATCCGAACCAATCGTGTTTAAAATTTTCATTTAATCAATTTCTTATTGACAATATCGGATAATAGAATTAGGCATCATATGTCCATCGTGCTGAAAACATATGTTCTATTTCACTTTTAAGGAGTGTGTAAAATATCGTTTGAATATCAGTATAAAAGCACTCTTCAAAAAGATTTTATGTTTCTATAACGTATATAACATTGAATTATTAGTGATTGATAATATTAATAATGTTTCTTTTCTGTAACCAATGTAGGGTGCCCACATTCTGATAATAAACCATTTCGTTAGTATGAAGAATACTTTTATTTGTCATCATTATTATATTGAATAAATTTCCTATCATCAGTGATTCAAATCCACAAACAAATTTCAACTCTTGGTTCAATATCATAAGGCAAAATTTTATGCGGTTGTTATTTTAAATGGTCTGAAATTATTATTTATATATTTCAGAATACAAACAGTTCTATTCTGACTACAATTATTAGCAACTGCATATACATAGCCAATATATTTCATATATTACCTTGGAGAACATCTGTGTCCTTGTTGTATAATACTTCCAGTTGATTTTAATAATTTAACAATTTTTTATATCATTGACAATGCTGGTTTTGTTTTTAGAGATGTCTTCCTATTGTATTTGTCTTCTTCTTTTTTTTTGTAGAACAGATATTCCACAAAAAGAACTAATTCTATTTTATCTTGAACAGTAAGAGCCATTTCTTTCCATCAACATTTTCACTAGTAAACAACAATAAATGAAAGCAACAAAATAAAACGAATCAACTGAACTAAGAGGAATCATCACGTAAGTCTATAGCATTACAAATCATCGAATGAAGTAGGCAAGTTTTTTATAATTTAGTGGAATTTGAAAAGGATACATAGATAAAGAAGTTCAATCCTTGTTTGTATCGTGCTATCTGATAATTGCCAATTAGCGATTTAGGCTCACTTGATTCCGTCATAATTACATAAATACATAATAAATACATTATAACATTATAATTTCTCAAACATTTTACAACGCAAGTAGACTAATGTACAGATCGTCGAATTTTTCTCAAAATCCGCTAAAATATAAGGTTCTATTCTAAAAAAATCCACTTCACCTTGAGATACCTTCTACCTTTCCATGCATTAAAATATCATTAATATTACATAATGTATCATTTTATAGCAAAGAACTTTTGCAAGAACATTATTTGAATAAGTTCAATAGTTAATGAAATATTTCCATTCTGGAAAATAAACGTATTATAAGAATACCGTATTATGTTGCATAAATCTCTACATCATGTACTAAAGTCAAATTTTCAAATTATCATGTTATGCGATAGAATTAACGTTCACTTCAGACGTGAATTTAACAGTAATCGTATGAAAAAACAAATATACACTAAACAGATAAACTTTATTAGTATAATATGTACATTACACAACAATAACAATAAATTTTATTACAGGCAACAACAAACATAAAGCGTGTAACTTTTATTTAAAACGAGCGTATTAAAGTGAAATATGAAAAAGACGCACTCATCATCTAAAACATAAAGGGCTTTAATAAGTTGAAATTACATGACGTTTATATAATAATAATAATATTATATCTGTAAAATATTACCGCCGAAAATCCTTCGTAACATGAAACGAATAAGCCAGAAATATTGAATTCACATTTCTTGGAACTTCTCAACATGACAAACAATAATAACTTTTGTGCTTTTAATGGAATATAGTACCATGTAGAGTCGTACCTGCACATTATTACATGTATATCATATTACATGTATATCATTTGATATATTACAACAGTATATAGTAAAAAGCATTATCGAATTATTAACTGTATTTTTGACATGAATCATTTTTCATTGCCGTTAATATTAAGATGTACAGAAGATGAACAAAAACGAATATTAATTTTGAAGTTGGAAATTTGTACAACAAAAATTCATTGATTCAATATCATGACATATGGTATGAATAAAATCGTCACACTTAATAACAATAGCAAAAGCAATAACAATAGTAATAATTATAAAACTAAAAATTTTAATAAATTTTTACATAATTTTCGTACTCTTGGATTAATCGCTTGGATTAAATGCTATTTGCACTGAAAAGTATCAAAAAGTAATCATTGTTTTCAATAATGTATAATATATTCTATTTCTCTTTTCATAATGTATAATAAAATATATATGTTTATATTTATTTAATTGGTTGTCAGTGTGTTAAATTTCATTGTTTAAATTAAATGTTAAAAAGTAAGTCAATTAAATATTTATTATACAGGTAATTGTAACATACTGAAATATTTCAAATTACATAAAAATATCAAATAGTCTCACACGTATATATAAAACAATATTACATAAGCTATTATAATTTATCCACGTATGTCTCTTAAAGTATTTTTTAACCGAAAAAACGCATCAAATGAGACTTGTTCTATTTTGAGGTGGACATCTCATAATAGATAGTAGATTTGTTTAGGAAGTGTTCTCAAGATTTCAAGATGACGTTTTTCTAATTAGAACTATATCAAGGTAGAAATGTAGCTTGTTCCATATCGACTTAAATATATTTAATGTTATAAGAACATTCAAAGTCATATTTGCTATTATACGACAACAAATAACTCTCAATAACTCTCTTCTAAATATTTTAATATTAATGATAAGAGAAAATAATTAAAGAAAATAAAATTGTTTGACCTATTTATATTTCATACTTTTATTTATATTTATATTTCATACATTTATTTATATTTTTGAAGATATGTCATTTTTTAAAATAAAATCTTATATCTTTTTTTTCTAATACACCTTCAAATAAAAATAAAAACTTAGTAAAAAGTTAGTTCAATAACCGTTCGGAGCATTTAATTTCAAAATAATTAAAATCTTTAATTGAAACTATCGTTTTTATACATATGTATATGAACCAATACGTGTTTAATGATGTTTTATAGAACAATTAATAAAATTTCAATAGGATTGGGTTTCTACATTCATAGCAAAATATGACCAAATTAACTGAAATCTTATTGTATTTGATGCACAAAGTGCTGATCTCAAATCCATTTGACATTTATAAACGTTTATTGACATTGAATGATTGAAGAATTAAAGAACAATTCTGACTATTGTTACAATTTTGTACGAAATATTACAAAAACGTACTAAAACCATTGCGAAAGCTAAAAAGTTAAAAAATAAATCTCAGTAAAACTGACAAATTTGATTAAAAAATATATTGTGCAGAATTGACTCGAATATGAATATCTTTTTGTTGTAGGCATCTAAAAAATCGTTCACGGTATTAAAAAATTGTTTATATTACATTTAATTAACCAAAATGTTTCTGTTTATTCTTTGTATATCTTAATATTATATTTACAGTAGTCAGACTTGCGTAAAACGTGCAAATAATTTTCCAGTTACGCTATTCACTGCAATTGAATTATTTATTTAATGTGTGCATGAACTTATACTAGAACAATAACTGAATAAATGATGTATTTAATCTTACGATTCATGAAATATGTCCCCACTATTGTTTATTACTAATTGTCCACTGTAATTATTTAGAAACATAACGACCAAGTGAAGGATAACAATTGCGATACTGGTGAGAGTTTCTAATCCATCATTTAAAGGTGTTACTGATTTAGAAAACTAAATAAAGAAAATTTATAATTTCGATTAATTTTTCAGTGACTTATTATCTGTATAGCAATTTCTATAAATACATATGATGTTACAGTTTTGTAGGATTCTAGATTAGTGCAGAATTTTAATTGCTGTATCATTTAAATGCTATTAGGTTTAATATAAATCCATCAAGTTTAATATAATAATTTTTATTATAATTGCATCATCCACAATTAATACCGACTTCATTTCATGTAGTTCCTTTAAGCAGAAGATAATCATGTAAAAAGGGTCAACCAATGCAAATAGTAGACAGAATGGTTTATAGAAATAAAAATATAAAAGTGTTATAAAAATATTTCTCACATACATTGATCACAGAAAGTTAATTATTAAAATTCTGTAAAACCATGCATAAAATTTATCATCTGTATTCAAGGCCAATTCAACGAAGTGCAGCAGTATCTTTCTTAAAATAAATATATTTGGTAAAAAATATTTTTTTGCCATTGAAGAATTAACAGAGAATTTAGAAAAATGTGAAGCTCAAGTTTTGAACTGACGTGTATCAGTGAAAGAATACTTACTCGATATAAACTCACAGCAAATGAAATAACCAGTATAGGACTCGCTACTAGATAATGCATCGTCATCTTACTCACGAAGATATTGTTTAATCTTCACATTAGCGAGGAAATTTGCCCATAAATGATTCAAAATGTAAGAAAAAAAAATACTATTAAGATAAGCAGATACGATAAAGTGACCTATTCAAATTTACTAACACGATCGCTCTGTTGTGAATATCAACGGCTTGGTGAAAATCCAAGAAATTCAATTCAACTTGCTGCGACAGTGAACTTGCTTTGGATAGATTCTTAATTGCTTTTCGTAATCGATAGCTAAAAACATATCAAAGTTGTACATAAATATGAACTGTGAAAAAATTTAATTATATTTTGAATAAGTTTTATTTAATCGATAGTCTATGACGTTTCATGATATTAACATACATATAAAAGAACTAATTTTAAAGAAAAACAACAATTATTAATGTAAATTTTAGGGATATAAATGAATAAATAAAATAATTGGGCTAAACTGGTTATTTTTTACATATTATGTCAAGTGCTCTATTGTTTCAGCTGTATTCACAATGCGGGAATGCGGGATGAAAATTAATCCCCTTAAAATAAATGAAGGCCTTTATAGAGTATGATTTCTCATTCAATTTGTTCTGATTAAAGCTACAACTTTTAAAATTGACCAGTTTTTGATTTTAGAACAGAGCAGAGTGTATCTGCAATTTGTATTTTGAATTTCATTGCTTAGGTTATATAAATGTCTAAATTAGAATGAAAAAAAGTATTCGAAGGTTATTTCATATTTTATATTCGTTGTAAAATAAATTTGAGACTTATAATATATAAATTTTGAAACTTGACAAATCTATAATTGAAACTTAACATATTTATAAATATAATTTTCTTCATTTTCTTTTCTTAAAACAAAAATGTAATTTCTTCTCTCAATTGTTAATAACTTTCTTTTAAAAAGGATGGTTAAGAGATTGTAATTAATCAGATCTATGCGAGGCAAGTACACAAACTAATCGCGAAAATACGCGCATACGTGTTGAATCACATGATCGCATTCAATATAACCATTGTGTTATTATTTACGAACTTATACAAAGTAGTGAAAAATTATGTGTTACGATTCTATGTCTTAAAAACAGTGGGAATTTGTTAACAACAATTTCAGAAAAGAGAATCTTGTCCTTCAAATTCAAAATCAAAGCGTTTGGCATGGTTCATTCTTCTCTTTTTAAACTCTTCTTATCTTTACTTTCTCTGTCAGAATTTAATTTTCGAATAGGTTGTGATTACAATGTTATTTTGCAGTATTATTTAGCGTTGCTCCACTTTTTTTTCAATGGGACATCCGTAGTACTAAAAAAAATCGTTTCTTGTTTCATCAGTACTGTTAGGAACATACTGTCTATTTTCTTATAGTTTGCGAAATGTAACGTAATATCAGTATAAGAGCTATTGTAAAAATATCTGTTTCCAAGAAAACGATTGTGTCCTACAGTTTTTCTGCAAATTTATTGCACGTAACGAATAACATATGACACATTAAAAAATTAATTGCTCTTGAATATCAAGACCAAGATAAATTTTTCAATAATTTCTTTAAATCAATATACAAAGATATAGAATTATGGTATGTAATAACGATACATAATAATTCTTTACTAATTATGATACATAATTTTTGATAATTCTGTAAGTATACTTTAAATGAACGAGAATTCATGAAAAATCAACATAGTAATTTTATTCACACCTAGTAATTTTGAATAATCCGGATAAATAGTGAGCAAAAATAGTGAGCAATGATTCCGTACAGGTAATACACAGTAATCCGACTGTAGCAACAAACAAAATGTTCAAAGTAACGATATCAAGGTAGACCGTTCTATTATGAGAGAACTCTGTGATATACTTGAGTGAACGAGTTCGAGATTCGTTCAGAGGTATTATTAAATCCAACATTATCGGACTCAATAAGTATGTTGTGAAAGTTACAATACCCGTAGAGCATGTCCCTAAAATTTAAGAAGTTCAATTAATTTAACTTATATTTCTATATAACTTATATTTCTATATTTCCAACGGGCAGTGTAATACTAGCTCTAGTCACCGTGTGAACGAGAATCACTCACAACATTCCGCATATTATATACTGTTCGTAAAATTGAAGATCCAATAATAAATTCAATTATAAATGCTATTAACTATTAAAGTAGACATTCGTATACACACTGTTTAAGTTAAGTATAAAGAACAGTATTGAACACATAAATACTTTTCTCTTGCTACTACTTTATATAAAATATCCAGCGTAGTTATGATTTTCACGTTTGATAATTTAACGAATGAAATATTATCAGCATTCGAACGTTAACAAATGTTCGAGATGAAAATTGTATATTTTATAACTTTAAAATTACAATTGTAACATCGTTAAAGATTTTTGCATTGAAAATGTTCTTTTCAAGAAATTATTCAGTGAATGTACCAACACAGTCATTGATTTTGTCTCTAGGTTGCTTACAATATTGCGTTAAAACATAAAGGTACTATTTAGAAAAATAAGTATTCTTGATTTTTTAATAAAAAATTAATCGCAATTAATATCGCAAATTTTATTTCTGGTATTCATTAAGGTACAATAGTTTTTAATTTAAACGATTGTCTCGTTATATCAGTTGTATCTAGAAAAAAATTGAAACGACCGTTACGTTGAAAAATCTGTATAATCCGAATATACTCTTACCACTTATCTTTTTCTTGTAGATACTTTAGAGTAAACACCCATTATACAATTACATACCATATATAGTAATTTCATAGATTAATATGTACACGTGTAATACTTTAATAATTGAAGGATTCACGGAAAAAATCACGGAATATCAAGATTTAGTATTTTTCAGAATAGAAAAAGTTTATTTTTCAATATACAGAGTCACAGCATTTCATACTTTATCATATATTAAGTAACTCGAAAAATTTTAATTCGCAATGTGAAATAACTAGCAATAAGGAACATAATATATAGAAACATGAAAAAATATTGAAAATTAAAATTGACATTCTCCATTTTCTCGTTAGACACTTCAGTTAGTAACATTTTAATCTTGTGGACTTTTCAGTTATTGTGATTAATTTTTATTCAAATATTTCAGTTTTGCTAAAAATATGAAGAATGTTGAAAGTATATTCTACATATTTCTAATTATTTTGTGTAATCTTTCCTTTGTTTCAAAAATAATGTTTTTTTTATTAAAGCTTTCGTTTCTGAGAGATGTTCCGTTTATAATCGTTTTTATATAATTGCAGTGGTATATTCATTACATTAACATTAATGACGGTAAAAAAATGGGTAGCACATAGACGGAATATTTGTGCAAATTAAACTCTTTAGTTTCAGATACATTTAAATATTAGTCATAAATACTGAGTCACTTAACTAATCACAATTAGAGAAAATTTATCTTAACCTATAAAGAACTCAATCTCAATTTTATTAAAATTCGATACACTTAAAATGCAAAAATAAAATATATAACTTTGCAACCTAATTACACTAAAAATAATTCCTTCACAGTGAAATAATAAAATAGAAATTACACAAATTAAGAAAATTGAATACGGGCTGTCACATATTTGGTGTATATGGTAATACAACAACTGGAAGTGATTATACGTAAAATAATGAGTTGAAAAAAATTAATAAAATTTTTTTATTAAAGCTTTCGTTTCTAAGAAAATCAAATTTGAAAATTTATCAGATATTCTTGAATATAGCTAATTCTAGACGTGACAGAAGGGAATAATTAATAAAGAATTATTTTATGAAGATACATAAGAAATATGGAATAAAGTTCTTTTGTAAAATGCTCCGTTTTTGAGAAGATCTTGTTTGAAAATTTATCAAAGACATATGCAAGACTAAAGCAATTCTTAACGAAACATATTCAAAATCTACTCGAAAATGATAAGTTAAATGAAAAAATTTTATTCTACAGCTTTCACTTATAGAACATAGATTTTGCGCACCTGTCCAGTTCAGTTAGAATTAGCCCTATTCAGGTATAATTGATCAATTTTTGAATTCAATTTTCTTGAATGCAGAAACTTTAATGAAAAACTTTATTCTATTTTTTCAACTCATTATTTTGCAACGAATCACTTCCTACTCGGTTGTAGTATCAGGATCATGTATATATTGAGAGGTGATTGTGATTCTAATATGAGGTTTGTTTATCCTGAAATTTATTTCTTCAGTCTTTTTTAACACGTAAAGAGTACGAAGTTTATTTTTGATATTTGTTCTACTGTTTTCGTAATTTAAGAAGATCTATATAAAACAATATTTAATTACTTAAAGTACAGAATTCAGCCCGTTATATAACAGGAACTACAAACTTTTTATATTTGGAATAACATAAAAATAATTAAATAGTTTCGAGGTTATATCTTCATCGTTTAACAATAGAACGGGTAAGACTTAAACTCTATTGAATGAACTGCATAATATTATTTATGGAAATTATTTCACACATATTGCTTTGCAGTTTTTTGTATTTTAATCGAACTTCAATATATTTCACTACCACACGTTTACCCAAGGCGTTCAATTAATTTCAACGTCAACATGCAAGCAACTAATAATACCTGATTGGTTACGAATCAAAACAATATTATTATAATGTTTAAAAGTTTCGTAGCGAAGACAGTTGAATTCTCATATTAATAAGTTGAATTCTTATATTAGGCTACAATCGAATTGTTTCTTCATAGTAACAACACAAAAATGTTTACTTACAGAGGAAAATACCGAATACTTGATTCCCATCTTCGAAATATTTCGTTAAAATTTGTATTTCGACCAAATCTTGCAATAGGCTTTCTTCCACACATATTTGGTCAATAAAGAATTGGAGCTGCGTAAACAACATTTATGATTCATACTGAATATTAATGTAATTTAAATTATCAATCGTCACTTACACTTAAAGATATTTCTATAAAATTAACGTAGCGTAAGAGAAATAAGAAAAAAGGAGCAGTCGTTGATAGTGTTACAACGCAGCTTTGCAACGTAACTTCAGAATTTGAGAGTGACACTATCTAAAAATATGAGTTTATTATTTGTTAATCAGATAGTACTACGTTCAAATAGTACGTTGATATTAAAAATCAAAGAAAACATGAAGTATATCGATATTCTTTTGCAGATATTCTTTTCTTTACTGTAGATTACTTCAAATCACCAGAAATACTGCATCAAATTTTACACGAAAAAGTAGACGTTTCTTTGTGTAGGTATATTATTAATCGTTTATAGTTTGAACATTCATATTTCGTACCTCGATATCGTCAAGTAGCAACTTCAACAATATTACAAATATATGATAAATTTCTGAGTAACAGAGGAACTGAATAATTCATAATGAAATTAAGAAATATATCTATTGTATGTATGGAAGAGTGCCTGTGGTGTTTAAACGATTCTAGTAAATGAATATGACCGAAGAGTGTTTAGAAGATTGCATAAAATTTAGACTTTGTGAAAATTAAAAAAACTAAAATGTGAATAAAAAGTAAATGTAAGTGCAGATAGGTCAAAATAACAGATATATGCAATAGAGTAGTAACTTCTGGAAATATATGGTCATGTACGCTTAAGAAGAAAAGAGAAAGAAACGCTCGAACACGCTTCTGAAGTACGCTTCTGAATATATATTTATACAGAGAAAATAAACTTTTAACGCAATCCGGTTGAGAAGTTTAGTTTCTCTAATTAAAATTTCAATTTCAGTGTTCTTTCGAGCGAACAGAGTGCAAAATATATTTTGGTATACATGATTTTTTTCGAAATCACGATACAACTAGTTTGAAGTATTAAATGCTATTAATGGTTATAACATTTACTATAATTAATCCATATGCATCTTACGGATTTGGATGATTTTTAAGTATCAATATGTAAGTGGAAATCGACAGTTTGAACAATTTTTTCTAATATATACACATAAAATATTTTTCTAGTATATACATATAAAATGCGGTTAATCTTTTTACTTAGTATCTGAGAATCCTATCCATTTTGTTGTAGTATATCGATGAATGCTGTGAAATGTGTGAGTGTGATTGTCTCTTGTTGTAAACTAAACGAGTGAACTCCTTTTCTTGCAGTTGATCTCGAGGCGTCGTTTAGAACATATCTATATATATAACTTTTATATATATATATATATATATATATATATAACATTCCTTATTACATTCCTTGATTTAATAAGACAATAAAATGGAAATGTACTGACAACAAATTATAATTTTGTCTGAAACATTACCTGGAACACTACACTGGCGAGCAAGATAATACATACGAATATCCTTTTAATCGTTACATAAATCGTCTTATGATATGGCCAGAGTCCTATTATACACGATACGATACGATAGATATTGTATTGTTTCTCAAACACGTCCATGTTGCTGGTCGAAGTGCGTCTGAGCGTTAACTTCGTTGAACCATTCCAAGATACCTCGCATTCATTTATTATTTACGGCGCAGTCTCTTCTACTGGAATTTCCATCACGTCACTTCTATATGGAATTAAACTCTAATGGGTGGAAATTATGGCTACAAGCTAGCTATTGATTGAATTCGCTTGCACCTTATGAAAGAATGTTGCATAATAAATAATATCAACCTTGAGAAAATTGGAGTTTTAGAATTTCTTTCTTAATACCTTTCTTTTATTTTTCATTATTTCTCATTTTTTCTTGCATTCTAGGTATCGGTAAAGCAGAAGCTTGTCGCTGTACACAGTATTTGTACAGCCACCGCAGGGTTCACAATAGAATATAGGGACAGTGTTTTATTCGCATTCTCCTTACTATAAAGGAGAATAAAAATCAACAAGTATGAAAAATTGAGAGATTTGGCTGGAATCAGTAACAAGTATAATTAGAACATCCAATCACAGGACTTGTATAAATTCATTCCTCTTACTGTTATCGAAGTTAATATTCAGATTTACAAAGTTGTTTTTGTGCTTCAAATAATTGAAAACAGCATAGTCAATTTTTTAATTCTATTAATTTTTACCTCTAACGAGAAATATTCATTAATTGAGTTTTGATAATAATTTTCGCAGTCAAATTTTTTAGCTTTAATGACATTTAATATTTACTTTATGACTTTTAGTATCAACTAACAACGTTAGTATCAATCAATACGTTTTTATAACACTTTTTTTTATTGCAGATTCAATACGTTTTTATAGCTTTCACTATGTACAAGAATTCTTAGAAATTTAGAATGAACTTTATTCCATTTTGACTTCAATATTTTTCAATTATTCTATATCGATAAACATTTGTAAGACTCATATAGTTTTCATATTAAAAATCCTCACAATTTTGAATGGAATCGAAATCCGGACATTGCACAGTTTTTTATTATGAACTTAAGATTACAGTAATGTTGAAACATATTTTCTTAAAATGGAAGGACATATCCTCAATTATATTCATTAATTATATATATCAGTTAATTTTTCTGTAAAATCTTTGTACATATATTAGTTTACCGTGAATTCAAACGATGACCTGAATCAGTAACTATTTTTTGTTACAGGCAAATAGAAAACACTTGAAACTTTCGACAATTTTAAAAAATAACGATAATTGCATAAAATGATTCTGTATTGTGTCTTTAACACATTGTTGATCAATCACGCGTTAACTTATATTTTTATAGAAATATTCAAAAATTGTCTGATAGTAGTATGTTAATAATAACAAAAAATGATTTATAGACATTTATAATTGTATATAATTCTCATAATTTTATATTTTCAGCTAACAACTGCGAAAATCAATCGGAGATTGATTTTTCTCTTTCTTTTGAACAAGATCATGTCGAACTTTGCGACTATTCACAATGCAATGGAATATGCACAGGAGATAAATAGAATTGTTAAACTGGTCTATAACGAATATAGGATATTAAATGCTTCTGTTAATCGCACTTCATCGCCCATGTCTCTCACATGACGTTTATTATGGAATTCATTTCGTCATTTGACAAAAATTCGTCGATACATTATCTTATGAAAAGTTTCAGTTTCAAGATTTTATTTGCTGCGAATTCACATCGAAGTGAGTATAATTTTATTTATGCATTGTTATAGAAAATTTATTATCACAATCACAATCTCTGATGTATGTTCATTTTCATTCAAAAAATTAAGATACCTATTACTCTAAAATCAAACTAACTATTCCATACAATCTCTTTCTGAGAACCAGGAATATTATAATCACAACATTTATTTTCAAATATAATTAATAAAAATTTCATTTATTAAAATATAAAATTATAAATATTATTTATTATTATTTATTTATTGTTATTATTTATTATTATTTTGATATTATTTATTATCATATTTAATTAATATTTATTTAAAAATGTGATTAGTTTTTGAAATCTTAACATGCTTTATATTTCACGACCAGGAGCATATACATAAAAATGATTTTTAAAATTTAAAAAATTTTTAATTCTGTCTTAATTCTTAACTACGACAGAAATTTCCTTATATCACTTGTACAATGGAATTTTCAAAAGAAGTATATCTGTGTGGATCATAGAAATGAATATTGAAAGAGAAAAATAAAAATTTTATCTAAATTTTATGAGCCTAAAGGAAATCCTTTTATATTTATTGCAATACCTTGTATTTTCAGAATGCTTGTATTTTAAATAATGTAAATGCTAAACATTAAATTTTTCAGAAGTAAGACAAGAATAATTGTATTTGTAGAATGGTTTGTATGTTTCATACTTTTATCATAGAGAAAAATTATCTGCTATTTAAATTTGTTCAAAAATTTTCTATAAACTCCAATTCTATTTCTTTGCTCGTAAAAAATGTGTTTTGAATATGTTATTTCTATTTTCAAACGGAATGTATTACAAAAATATACAGAATGCATTTTGATCTATGAATGTGTGTTATTCGAAAACTGCTCTTATCTTTTTTTCCCAAAAATGGAACTCTTAAGGAGCTCAAGTATATCCATATATGTGTATAAACATCTTCGGTCAATAGCAGCCGGTCGGAACACTATTAGCATGTAATTTTTATGTAATTTTTATACCACTTTCTGTCTATCGTTGTCTTTTTTACGTTATAAGATATCGTAGGTATCGCAAAATTATCCTCCGTACAGTTAAATTTTCGAGTTCAGCAAACATCTCAGAGGAACGAGGCGGATCAGTTGGAATATCCTTAATCGATTACGAGTCGCCAGTTATAATTCGCTCGGTAACTGGAATGGCATCGTTTGACTCTTGCAATATTTCTCATGAGATCATGAGACGATTTTCACTTTTACCATTCGTGATCGGTATCATTAATTGAAATCCTAGTGTCTTAATAATTTTATATTTTAGTTTATTCTATGAATCAATTTAAAAATTTTATACCGCAAAGAGATAAGAAAAGAAATCGTTTCAAAAAAATTTAAAGGTTATAATAGTTCGCGATTAGTAATATATGATATATATATTCTACGAAGCAATTATCTTGAATCGCATTTTTCTGCAAAACAACATTTTGTTATTTGTATATTTGAAAACAATAGATACCGCGGAGGAAAGTTTCGAAGGCACATTGTCCCTTTCCGAAAATAATAGACTCCAATACAATTCCCCAATATTTGGGGAAAGTATTGGAGTCTGGAATCCTCAAAAGTCACACCGATGCTCCACCGCGCCGGCATCGAGACAGATTCTCGGCAGATGTTACATTTTCCTTTACACTTTCTTGGAGTCTGGGGACACCAGGCGCCACACCTGGCGTTATTTGGCAACATGAATTCCCTTCTCATCGCCAATGTGTTGTGCGAGTACTAAAGAGGGAAATGCGGATGTCTGACCCACGCGCCCATGGCCAGAAATGAAAGCCAATTAAAACTCTTCCTAACTCATCCAAAACAATTTCCTAGCGCAGATGGGATAATGAGACCTCCCTATGTTGTTATTGGGTCGGATTGAGAATCCAGGTGTCATTTGAAAAAACTTTCTCATTTTGATATTTTTTTAATATATATCGATTTCTAAATGTCCATCAACGACCTCGAAAATGAAAAAATTAATAAAAAATAGTAATAATTTTAGTTAACCAGACACATAAAGTTAGACATTTTAAAAATCTCGATTTGCATCAATTAATTTGGTTCTTCTTCTTGAAATTTCTCGTCAACTGTGTTTAATTTCTTATCTTGAAATTTTTTCCACGATATATGGTCTTTCTTATGAAAAAATTATACCTCTTATTGCAAATTATGGTACATAATATATTTTGTAAAAATATTGAACGGAAGACAAATTTAAATTCAAAAAATTAGATTTAAAATATTTTTACCTTTGACAAATAATATCTTTCAAGTTTCACAAAATTCCACAATCTAACAAGTAAGACTCTTTTAACAGAGAATCTTTTTCTATGTAATAATGTAAGAATCATATCCATCCGCGTCTGAATTTTCAAAACATTATCGTTTAAAGTCAACTACGTTGTGCTGTTTTATGTTCATGTGTTCTTTCAATCACCACAAACTCAGTTCTCTACTTGAAACTGAATAATTATATAATATTACACAAATATAACTAATTAGATAATAAATACCAACTTGGATAATCAACATTTCATTAATATATAAACATTAACTTGGATTAACTTACTTATCTTTATTATTACTTTAATTTTTACAATTTTATAATATACAATTTAAATTTCAAAATAAATTTTCATATTCAAATATAATCACTATAGTGTACCAATCTGAGTCTACGTATTAAACGAAAATTTGATCGTTAGCTTGCTGTCTTCAACGTTAATGAAGGGCAGCTGGTTCTAATTTGAAGGTTGGATTAGTTGAGTTAGATTAGATTTTATTCCACTCTTCAAGGCTGAAGATTGTACAAAGTTGAGTTTGATTAGATTTTAATTCATTGTTCAAGAGTCAATGTTGAATGAAGTTGGGTTTGTTTCAATTCACTCTTCAAGAGTAAATTGAACGATGTTGGGTTTGATTAGATTTTAATTCACTCGTCGAGAATAAGGTTGGAGTTTGAAAATGACCTGACGAACGTGAACTAAGTAAGTAAGTAAGTAAGTAAGTAAGTAAGTGATTAAGTAAGTACATAAGTGCTCTGAAGTACGTGAACTAACAAAGTTGTTTGACGAGCGAAAAACTGTCTCGTTAAACTGACAGTTTGTTTTACTTTTCCTTTTTCTTTTCTGCCTTAACCTTTATTATGTTCTTGCAGTATCTGAAGTAGTGTTACTTTATTACTTGCATTTAGCATGAGAGGCTATATTTATTATTTTTTACCTGATAATTTTGGTTGTTTAGTTTAATTTGTGTTTAGGGTAGCAGGAAAATTTTCGAAAAATCTGCTTTTCATGGTGGTTTCTTCTTGCTCATAGTGCGTCAGTCTGCAAATGTAAGTTCGGGAGTTTAATTCTTATTTTGAATGGCATATTGTTAATATCATAGTTTTCAGTGTTTCTGATTATGATATTTAGTGTTGTAAGCAGCTTCCATGGAGTTCCTAATATATTCCTAGATGGTCTGTAAGTTGGCTGCGTGGTGTAGTTTTCTAATTAGCGTGTCATGTGTTTTATTCAGGATAATGCGGAGAGATTTCTTCTGTATATTTTGTATCTTTTTAATGTGAGTTTTCGCTGCTGTCGTCCAGATTTGGTATTCGTATATAAGGATTGGCCTGATGCATATTTTTATTTTATGGTTGAGTGTGATGATGCGATATTTAGTGTACTGTTTCTGAATAGTAGAGGGTAGAGCTTCATTATGGCGGGACAGGTTAAGTTCGTTCTTTTTGTTATTTCCGAGCCCCGAGTCATTTTCGAGTCCAGGATGATTCCGAAATATTCGACTGTAGGAGTCCATGAGATATAATGTTCTGTTACTTTTATGTGATTCGTGAGTGTAACCCTGTTTTGGTAAATGTGATGGCTTAAGTCTTGGTGGGGTTGATAAGAAATTTCCAATTATGGAAGTAATCCTGAAGTTTAAGTAGATGATTAGGTAGATGATTGTATGTTTTAGTAGCCTTTTTATGGCTCCAGGAGGAGCGAAATATAGCAGTATGCCGTCTGCGTGCTCTTCCATTTTGGTATGACATAGTTGTATATGAGGAAAATGAGGAAACCGAATATAAAGTTCCGGGACTCCTGTTGATACGCTCTTGTCCGTAGATGATGTACTGTTGTTGATTACGAGGAATCTTCTGTTCTTGAGATAGCTAATGACTATGGTGACTTTGGAGGTGTTTATCTGGTACAATTTGGTCAGCAGGGCGCTTTGCCAAACTGAATCAAAGCCTTCTCTGTATCTAGTAGAATAAGCTGGGTTGATCTGTTCTTGTTATTTTCCACTATAATAAGTTCTATCATTCGCTATAGTTGTTGGATGCAGGACTGGTTTTGTCCAAACTTCAATTTCTTGAATTTTCGTCACCTAAGCCCAATATTCTGTTTTTTATGTATATTTTATGTAACAATATTCAATGCTTTTATATTCTATGATAATTTATAACATTTTCAAAGAGAAACATATCTTCGCTTTGCTATGAGTTATATTCCATAAAAACATTCTAGAATAAAATAAACGACGTATGTATTTCGAAAGCAGAGGCTCCAAGCTATTAAAATAAATCCAGGATAATTGTATGATTTTTACAAAATTATGACAGTATTTAGTGTCCGAATATTTAAATATCCGAATTTCGAATCAATGGAATTCAATGCATAAAAATCTAGCTTAGTTTCCGAGATACTACATATCTGCAAAACTTGCTCATTTATGACACAGTCGCAATCGTAGCCAACATGTTCGTCGTCATTGCATGATACACTATAAAAGGTAAAAGATAGGTTTAGATTTGGACGTTGAATCGCATCACCACGCCATAGGAGTGACAATCAATTGCATGCGCTGCTATGGATGCACATTTACAGGCAAAATTTGCCAAAAGTTCTTTTCTGAATATCTCAGAAATTATCAATAAACAAGATTTTGTACGTACTATCTTATATGTATAGGAAAAAATTGTTCAAAATATTTATAACATATTTCTATAACAACTTAAATTAAAAATTTCTACAACATATTTATATCATCTTAATTCCTCATCGTACACACATCGACGGTTATATTTTATATTAATACAATACACATATAAATGATAATTTTTAAAGAATCAATATCAGAAAGATTTATTGAAGTAGATTCTATATAAGATATATTATACTGCATACGAAATATATTGACAAAAAATTATAATTTTCATTACCTGGAGCACTACATTGGCGAACAAAATGATACATACGAATATTCTTTTAATCGTTACATAAATCGTCTTGTGGTATGGCCAAAGTCCTACCATATACGAATCGATACGATAGTTGTATTGTTTCTCGAACACGTCCATGTTGATCGTCGAAAAGCGTTTGAGCGAAAACTTCGTGGAAGCATTCCAAGATACTTCGCCTTCATTTATTATTTACAGCATCGCCTCTTCTTCTGGAATTTCCATCGGTTCGCCTCTCTATGAAACTAAACTATAATGAGTCGAAATTACAACTACATGCTAGCAATCGATTGATTTCATTTGCACCTCACAAGAGGTTGTTGCATAATAAATGTTGACTTCAAGAAAATTATAGTTTCTAAGGAATTTCTTTTTTCCTATTTTTTTCTTCTTGTTCTTTATTTTTTTCTTTCATTTTAGGTATTGGTAAAGCAGAAGCTTGCCGCTGTACACAGTATTTGTACAGCCATCGCAGGACTCACAATGGAATATAGACATAATGTTTCATTCACATTTTTATACTATAAAGGAGAATGAAGGTCAACGTGTACGGAAAATTGAGAGGTTTGGCTTGGAATCAGTAACAAGTATAATTAAAATATCAAATTTTCTCTTATTTTTCATCATTTTTTCAACATTTCTTTTCTTATTTTAGGTATTGGTAAAGAAGAAAGTTTATTAGTAAATAAACATTGTCGTAATAGACATGTTTCTTTCGCATTCTTATACTATGAAAGGAAATGTAGTGAAAGTTAACGAGTACAGAAAGTTGAAACGTTTGGCTTTGGACCAATAATGAGCATAATTGGATGTCTCATTTACAGGTTTTGTACAAATTTGTTTTTATTAATAATAAATTCTTTATTAATAGCAAATTTCGTTTATATCAAAATTCACAAAGTTGTTGTTACATTTCAAATGATTGAAAGCATATAATTAATTTATTAAGACTGTGAATGTCTTTTTAGTTGCCAGTAATGAGAAATATTCATTGGTTGAATTTTGAATAATAATACTCTCAGTCAAATTTTTTAGCTCAGGTGACTTTTAATATTTAATTTATAACTCTTAAGCTTCAATAATAGTTTTAATACGTTTTCGTATTCAAACTGTGTATTCGTCTATATATATAATGGATTTTATTTTATTTTTACTTCAATTATTTTGAGTTATTCGACATCGATAGACATTTATGAGTTATATACTCTTCGTGTTAAGAATTACTTCGAATACTAAATGAAGTTGAAATTTTTGTAATCTTAGGTTAAATTTTATACATTTTTTATTATGAGCTTAAGATTTCAATCATATTGAAGTATAATATTTTGTTCATATTCTTGCGTTTAGTTAATTGCTCTGCAAAATATGTTTTTATATATACTTCATTGTTACGTGCATTCGATGTATTAATCTAACGATAACCCAACAATGAACTGAATCAACAATTATTTCTTGTTACAGTCAAATAGAAAACAATTGAAACATTAGAAAACATTTAACAATTATTAAATTGAATGATAATTGCATAAAATGTTTCCACCTTAATATTAACTAATAATGTACCTTAAATGTTGACACATTCTTGACCGGTCACTCATGAAATTTTTTATACATGAACATTCAAAAATTTCCTGTCAACAATATGTCAAAAGGAACAGAGAATGATTTACACGGCACCTATAATTGTGCTCACAGTTTCAATAATTTTTTCATATTTTTAGCAAACAATTGCAATAATAAATTACAGATATTTCTTTTCCAAAGAACATCAACTCAAATTTTACGACAAAGTAGAGAATATTGAAGATGCATAGGAGAACAATAGATAAATTGGTCTATAATGAATACAGAATACTAAGAACTTGCGCTAATTGCACTTTATCTTCCATGCCTTTTATATCGATCTATTTTATATGTGTGTGTGTGTGTGTGTGTGTGTGTGTGTATTTCACGGAAAGTTCTCAGGCTTTTATTTGTTTCTGTATTAAGTGAGTATACTTTTATTTCTACACTGTTATAAAAAAATTTATCATGAATTCAAATCCTTAATACGTATACACACACACACATACATTCCTATTTAAAAATTTAAAACTTTAACTTCAAACAATATTTTTTATATAATTCTGTAAGAACCATCCCTATCATAATTACTACTTTTATCTTTAATTATAATTAATTAAAATTACTATAAAAATAGAGTATGAATAAAATATAAAATTATATAAAAATATGATTAATTTGAAAACTTAACATGCTTTGAATTTCACGATCAGGAATGCATGTATGTATGTTTTTGAAGTTTTTAATCCTGTTTCAACTCTTGATTACGAATGTTTTTCTTATCACTTCTAACTTGAGTATGTCTCATTCCTTTATTCTAGAGAAAATTTATTTGTCAGTCTTTAAATCTGCGAACGTGTAATTCCAATTCTATCCGAGTATTCTATTTTCCAAATTATTTGTAAAAAATACTTTCTTTTTATTTTCATACAGAATATTACTGAAGTATACAGAAGGCAGGATTTTGATCTATGAATATGAATTACTAGAAAACTATTCTTATATTATATTCTTACATTATATTTATTATAATAATAATATAGTTATATTGATTATAATATAATAACAATATTAATATAACTATTATTATAATATATAACAGTTATATTAAGAAGTGGTTCAGATAAGACATGAATAGTTTTGATGATATCATAATTTGGTATTACTAATTTTTCTTATTGATGTATGCGTAGGATGTGAAATCCGATTTCTTAAATGAATTCATTCAATTTTTAATTCACTCTTCGATGTACTGCGAAATATTCCATAAAAAGTATATCAAGCCACATATGCCGAAAAATGTAGAAAATATTATAAGTTTAATTTTATACAATTAATTACTTTTTAAATCATTTTTTTATCATCATATTTTTGAAACCATGAAAGTTATGTTTTTTTCATTACTCCTTTATCAACTAATAAGATGAATATAAATACCTACGTAAAATCAGTTATTGTGGCAGAGCAATTGGATTATAAGTTGGCGAAATTTAAAATGTTAAATCTAAAATATTAAATTCGTAAAAGCATTAAAACATTAAATATTTAGTTGCTGTCTGCTAAACAAATAGGTGGAAAGAAAGAAAGAGGTGATTTTCACTTGTGACAACAATAATGATCACCTCCTTAATACCAAACTACTTTTATATAAGGAATTTTTCACGTACATTCAATTTCAACTACTAAGTATATAATGTTTTATTGTAACATTAAAAGGGAATGATAAAAGTCAAACTGGAAATGCTGGAAACACGATATTACTCTGACAGGATTACTCTAATGCGTTGAGAAACTTAAAGATAAGCGAAACATGTGCTGTTTTTGAAAAACATAACGGTGACCAAAGCTAACTTTCGAACGTGAATTATAATAACATAATGTTATGAGAATAAGCACTCTTTGGTAACTACGTAGTTGCTACTGATGCTATTATCTCCGATGTCCTCAGAATCTGCTCCAAAGTTGAAGTCATTATTAAACTAACCATTCTCAAATCACTCTCAAATCACTGGTGACTGACAGTAATCATCGCGTTCAGATTGCGTCGATTTTCGGTGATCGACGAAACAAATTTAGTACACACGTATTAAAAATTGGAAAACTTCAAGGTTACAGAAAAAAACAGTAGGTGAATATTGCTTCTATTGAAAATTATTACATAAACAGTATACAGTATAGTAATGGAATAATAGTTTTAATGGGTTTTATTAAAACAGTTTAGGCAAAGATGTAATTTTTTTTACTATCTATTACTTTCTTCACCTATCGCAGAATGTTATAAATTGTTTAGTCACGTTTCTACGAATATTTCTTCCCAGCAGTATTGTATATTCTTGATAACAATTCTTACAAAGTTTTCTGACTTAGGATGCTGGATATAATCGTTTTGCGTTTTATCGTTATCGTTTTACGCAAATGGCGTAGACGGAAAGGTAAGCAAAGCACGCACGGCACTTAACGTGTTAATGCCGAGGAATTGCTCGGAATTGGTTAGAATTAGTTTTCCCGATTTCGGAAACTGGAATTTGACTCAGTGTAGTGTCTCCATATTCAGAAATTTCAAAGAAGCTGATGATTCTCTTAAATCCAGCGATATTTATCAGATGTGTACCTCCGAGTGATCCTAGGTACTCACCTCTGGAGACTTTGTCCGGTCACGACTGATTGTGAGTGGAAAACTGTCCTGCGGAACAGGATGCGAAATAGTACGACGACTTGGCACTAGCTTTAGGACAATGTGAAATTTGTAATAATGAAAAGGATAAGTCTCATTATAAAAAAAGTTGATGATGCAGAAATGCCGGATATGAGAATATCCGACTGTGTAAATAATGTGCGAGCAGGTAATACATCCGACAGTTATTCATAGATGGTAAGAAATCTCCAAAAAGACTTGTAGACTCCTGTAACTGAAAAAGATTTATGATTATGAACCTAAGTTTAAGCCAAGGGATCTCACTGGAGTTTATGACATCAGAGCAGTCAGAGATCGAAAATTCTCATAGAAGTTTCGAGAGGAAAAAAAAGGAATACTCAAAGGGAAAAGAAGGCAGCAAGAAGGAATTGGCCTCATAACAGGAAACATCTATTGCGAAGTGATCTAGGTGGTGAATTCTATTTTATTTTCAAAAGAATCTAAAGATTGCTACCTTCAGAAATGTTTTGGAGAATCTTAATGAGGATAATGTTGCGGCGATGAGGATATACACATGTGTATATCGAAAAAAAGAATGTCAAGATAGCAAGACATACTTGATGACATGCACGAAGCAAACAAGCAAAATGAAGATGATCAGAGAGAGGAAGCAGTATCTTAGCAGGAAGAAGTATCTGAAGAGAGATGAGAGAGATGAGAAAGATATCATAATGTGAACATCAATTAACGTCCATGAGAGAGAGATAAATGGGAGAAAGAAACAATTTATCAGAATGAGACAGTACTGATAAAAATAAAAGAGTGTCGATTGTAATTAGTTTACTCGACTCAGATGATTCAGAAAACATGCAATAAGCATCTGCGGCTCAAAAAAGTTAGGAAGACTAATGGTAAATTCCTTTTGATCAAACTTCCAGGCATTATTCAGAAATTGTATCTGAATATAATGAATCATAAATGAAATTATAACTAAAAATCTTAAACCGTCGGGAATGAATAATTGTAAGAAATGAAGATTCCATGATCTTGCATCATTATAGAAACAGGAGAGCTGTCATTGACAGTGCTTAGATAGGAAAGAATCTGGCTGTACTTCTATCCAAAGAACAAGAAAAATGGAAGGGCCATTAATGGAAGCCAGTTGACAGAGTTTTTATGTACTAGTTTTGTGTAATTAAGACAGATATAGAAAAATATCCATTAGTCTTAAGGTGAAAGGTACAAACTGAAACTCATGTGTACCAATTGTCCTAATATTGCAAGAGTAAGTAAATGAAAAAATATGGCTCTGAAAAGCATATTATTGGTATATCCTGAACTCTACCAAGTTATATTGCATCTTCTTACAAAAAGAGATGACGGAGATAGAAAACTAAAGGAAGTCTTGAAGATACCTAATATTAAATGAATAGTTAATGTAAATGAACAGTTAAGTCGAAGCGTGATAGAGAAGTTTTTCCCGTATTTTATAATGCTGTACGGCGATTTTGGAAAATATACATTGATCTCAGAAGAATTGGTATCAACGCCATAGTAACTCCACACAACATATCGATACAGGACATTGAGTATGCAACAACGCTTTAAAAAAGACTGGAATAATGAGCAGTGAAGCGATTGGCAAACTTTCCTCATTGTTGGGTGACTGAATTTTCTCTTTGTGAGAAGCCTTTATTGACTAATCCATCGAAATTCCTATTTTTGAGCAGCTGCAGACACTTGTGAAAAATTGATTTTTGATTCTGAAAACTATGAAAACTATTTCTGCGAGATTTCCTATTACTCAGTTTCGTTAAAGAAACCAACTTCAAGTAATATCGCAATGTTCACAGCGATCTAGAAATCACATCATCAACCGATAATTTCGAGATCTCAGCAATGCTTCTTGTATCAGATTGATTATTTTCTCCTTTTCTGTCCATTTTTCAAGAGCATAAGTATTTACGGACAGATGAGACCTGGTAATAGAGAAAAAGCTATATCTTAATCATTTGTCTCCTAATCATTCTACTGGCAGTTCTACTAAATCTAACAAACATTAGTAATTTTATTTGGATATTTTAGACATCGTTGCTACAATTCTTCGAATCGTACTTTCTCGATTTTGAAGACAGGACAAGATTGTTAAAACGATTATAGCAGATTGTTAGAACGATCATTTTATTTGAAGTGTAGCCCTTCCTCTGAAAGACCAGCTAACCAATATCTATATATATCTATATTTCAACTGGCAATTGCTCTATTGAAAACGCTACTTAGCAAAAGATAACTAACCATCACAGGTTATGAAGTGTATTTGATCCAAGAAGGCTTGCTGCTTACATTTCTCTCATTTTCATTCACGCTTATCGGTAATGGAAGTATACTCCAAGTATACTCCAAGCAAACGTATTCGAAAAGAATTGTAACTTTTTTTTAAATAATTTCTCTAATATACAATTATGGATATCTTAATTTTACTAGCATTAGTATTGTCTATGATATCGTCCAATAATGCAGGAATGCAAAAAATGCTTTTTTTCACCTTAGAAACTTGTTACTCCTGATTTCATTTCTTTCCAAGGAAGGAGGAATAGGAAAGAGGAGAAGATGTTGATAAGATTTTTTCAGTTATCTCTTTCAGTATCTTTATATGATTGCAGCAGTTATGGTACTGCTGTCGGGAACTTGCCGAAGAACTGAGATAAATGATGTTTACCCTTGTTCGGTGTGTGACTCTACAGTGTTATTTCCTCGTAAAGTAAATTCCTTTGTTAACAGCTTCCGCCCTATTTTTGGCACGTAGGAAATCTTAAAAATCGTCTAAAAAATCTCAGTGATTTCTCTTCAGACGTTCGAAATTGGAATCGCTTAGAAATAAAAGCACTAACACTTATTCCATAGCCACTACTTCGATCAAACTATTTTAATTATTAAACTACAGAATCTTATATAGTGCTTATCGTCTAAAATATGTCCCATGAAAAGATAAAGTATGTCAGACGTATTCGCAGTGTTTATGGATGTGATAGGAATGAGAAACAATCGCATAGAAAGTGATACGTTCATGATTTCGAATTATGCGAAAGTTTATGGTAAACGTGTCGGATACATTAAATAATACAAGATCTTATATTCAATATATTTCTTATGTTTAAAGAAACATCGAAGTGACGATATCACATTGCAAAGTACCAATCATCCATCTTTGATTTTTGAGACACAATTTACTCTTAGAAAAATGTTCACTATTTTTACCTGGAATTGAGACTTACAACATTCTTACTTCCAGAATCGGCATTCTAGATAGACGTATCATTTAATTTAGAGAACATTCCTTTTATTACGATGGAAACTGATTTGGCAATTGCGGGATAACTTTTGTCTCACGTATCCTCAGGGAAGCCAAACAGGACAGAGTTCGTCTCATTATTCGATTTCTACCTATTTTCAATGAAATCCATATCGACAGATCTTCGTACGAATAGTTACGGTTAGAATCGCTTGAAAGTGAAATGAGATTTGATCAGTGAGATTTGTTTTCGACTATTTATGCCGATTATTCGGCAGAAACTAACAAGACTGATATTACTAATCATAATCATAATTCACGTAATAACTTCTTCCTGCGTTCTAGTTCTCATAGAACACTGCCACTCATGTGATCATGACAGTACTCTCTTTCTTCTCATTTTCATATTTAACTTATCATATTTAACTCGATCATAGTGTTCCGTAAATTATGGCTGTGATCTGCAGATTAATTTAACAGCTTTATAAACTAATATCATATCCAATCTAAGAGTTCTAATACTAAGTTCAATACTTTCTTTAAAACTTTCTGTAAAATTTGACTGATTGTTGAATAGTATATTACGAAGTTGTCAATGAATGTTAGTGTATCTTGCTATTGTTGTTTTTGTGAATATAATTTCGTATCAATTGCGGAGATCATTAATAACAGGAGTAGAATTATAGTTACCTCGGTAGTAAGGTCATACATTATTTTACATAGATAAATACAAATGAGTAATAATTTGAGTACAGTGCTTTTAAAATACTGAACGTAATATTTTGCGATAAATGGACGCAAATCATTTGGATGAATTGCAAGAAAAAGTTAGTTGCGAAAATTTGGCATTAATTTCTAGATCTCGGTATTCAAAATGCATTGCATCTAAATTACAGTAAACTTTTCGTTCGAATTGTTTCATATAAAATCATATATTGCTTTGCTGCTGAGCAACTCTGTTACGATCATGAAAAAGCAGCATATGAGTTTTGTACACAAATTTGTTACATTGTATCTCATGTGGATAAGTTGGCATAAATCAATGTTTTTATCTACATCTAAAGTTCTCTTATCTTTTTATCTCTGACATAAAAGAAAAGAGCTTTATTTTTCTGTTCCTTTATGTTTTTTTTCGTTATTCCGTTGCTATAACAATTTGCGTCAAGTATTACAGACAACATGGACCAATCACTCTATTAAAAAATATATAAAGCAATGAAATATTCATAGCAATAAAATTCTATAACAATATGTATCGCAATAAATATAAATTTGTTCTTTGCATGTCCACTATGTGTTAATCTACAAAATAACTAATAAACAAAATTATTTCTCATTCAAAATAGAATCATTGCCTTTAAAACATTTTTTTATATAATTAATATTTTTCGAAAAATTTCGACTTTCAGATTTTGATGACTTGCCTAAATGCTATCTATATTTGTAAACCTCTATTAAACAGTTGCAATTTATCCATGGATTATTTTAATTTCATACAATGATACATATTGACGAGAATTGTTGGTGAAAGTGGTAGCAAAGACATGCGTGAATATTCTCAGCAAGTGCAAAGAAACGCCGGAAACTGCTATGAAAAATCATCTGTTCACTCCGCAATTTACTTAAATTGAATGTTTTGAAACACATTGAACCGACTGTTATTATCACACCTTGACTCATTCGCAGGAAACGTTTTTTTCTTCTTTGTAAAAATTTCCGACAAAGGATCGAAATGAATATTTATAAGTTCTATAAACATCAAGCATCTGTTATTTCCTGAGTATTTCTCACGACTGTTATCGTTCTTGTACCTTTGCGTATATACCTTGGGGTTCGAGGGACCATGTACTACTGTACATGGTACGACCATGTACTACCATGTAGAAAATGAATAACTCTGTAAATTTGCACTGTGTTTATTATACGATAAGCCCGATGAATTTATTACATTCAGAAAGCTTGGTTTGTCTGAATGACTAAAGTATTGACGACTGTATCCGACAGATACTTAGTCTAATATTGACTGATGATTCGATTATAAATTTGAATAAAATGCAGAAAATTAAAAATTATTCTGCGTTGTCACGTTGAAAATTACTGTCTTTTTTATTACTGTGGTATGTTCAAAATTCCTATAAAATACACTCTTAATAATACTATTCTTTTGACTTGTTATTATAAAAATACTACTTTGAATACTCAAAATTACAGTTAAAAGTACTGCTTATAACGAGCCTTAAATTACCTTTTCAAAAGAAACCCTGAGGGGATATACTGAGGATGTGCTATGACCAAAAAGTTTGCGGGAAGATTTCCAAAATCCCATCGCAGTTTAAGAGAATAACTTGGGTGGGGTGGTATTTCTGAAAACGGTTATCTTCTGACAACTATTCTGTTGCATCAAGAATCCTTCTTACGTTTATAACCCTATTTTACGGAAAGTCTCATCGCACCTGAGACTTATTGAATTTATGAGACCAGTTTTAAGTTTTCTAAGGGGTTACATGGTTTAGAAATTTCTAATTTGTCACACTGAATTGAAATACATCTGCCTCAAGACTGAGAAACATAAATTTCCTTGAAAACAAGTAATATATATTTTTTTTTGTTTGTTTAAAATTTGGAAACCCCATTTGGTGTTTATTACAGCTATACCAGTAGGACTAAAATAAGAATGGGATACAATATAAAATAGGAATCGAATACAAAAGAAGAATATAAACTTTATACATTCAGGTTACAGTCTTTGGGGATAGTGTAGAAGCAGGTCTGGATATGTGGTTTACCAATTACTCTGTCGACATTTAGGAGTAAGAATAATTTGTATTTGCTGAGATTCTTGTTAAGATTAACCGAGGCTGCATTACCACAGTGTATGATCGAAGTCTTAAGTTTGTGGCCATATCTGAATCATACACATACCGATACGAAAAGGGAAAGCTGACAGATTATAATGATTAACTGTCATTAGCGATTTACTGTAGAGACGAATTCTCTATTAAGATTTTTATGAGTAAACTAAGGAGTTGAGTTTTTGATATGAAACTGGACAAAGCAGTTTCTACTTTTTTTGTAGGCCTTGATCAGTTAAAAATTTGGCGGAATGATAACTGGATCTTGATTTAAAGAATGAGAATAAGTCAGAAATAAGAACTTTCAGAGATAGAAGTAGATTTGGCTACTTTATCGGCATCTTCGTTACCAGATTGTTATGGTATGGAAGGGAATCCTGTAAAACTTAATGGAGCATAAAATCTTGACAAAATTGTATGAATTTTCTTTTAATTTTGAGCATGTTTTATAATTAATGTTTGTACATATAGTCATGTATGTTTTTGTGTATACCAAACATTGAGCACTTAGAGAATCAGAGAAAACGGCGAAGTTCTCATTTTTGTGATTTAAAGCTACATGTATGGCATTATTTAGGGCAATACATTCAGCAGTAAATATAGAGACATTGCCATAAATATTTCTTTTATGGATATGTGGAGACCGTAACATACACAACCAGAGTACATTTCCCATCGGTATATATTGCATAAACAGATTTCTCAGGACTTGATCAATCAGAAAATTTGAGCTTTTGGATACTTTAGTTTGTTTCATAAACTGGAATCGAATGGAATGGACGTGATAAGGATTTTGAAATCATGGCAGTAAAGACTGTAATTAGTGTTATTTTCTATATTAATCTTAGCCTCGATAATGGATGAAACGTACTGACGAAGTATATGGCGGCTTATGATGGGTTATTGAAGCAAATGAGAATTACTTTTTGCAAGGATTTTGGCAGGATAGGAGTCATAAAAATTTGGTTCTATCGGCTAATAGCGTGAGTTCAGATTCGGCCAATATAATATTGATGGAGATGATTCTGTGGTAACTTAAGGCCAATTTGACAATATTATTTTGGATTTTTTTCAAGTTTGTTGCTTAAAAGAGAAGTTTCAGGTCAATTAGTTTCATTATATACTTGGTTAATTTGTGATGCAAATGATCATTTGTAATCGATGAATTCAGGTTTTTGCTGAACAAACAGTTTTTCCTAAGGAATTTGTATCTCATTCAAAATATGATAATTTGGTATAAATAGAAATGTCATTTGCGAATTAAGAGATAGAAACCGTTTTCGAAAGATTTTCACCGATTTGCGAGATATAAAGAATATATAGTAGGTGGCTTAAGAAATACCTCCGCCTTGCGAAATACCATTGAAGACACATCTAGGTTTGACTAGTATTTGGTTTGAGAATATAATTCTTGCTCGAAGGAGAAACTCCACATATTTTAGGGTTTTGAAAAGTCAGCCGTATCTAGAAATGCAGCCAGAACTTGCTGATGATACCTAAAGGCTTCATATACATTAGAGTAGATGAGTAAGATTGACCAAATTGTCAGCTCATGATTTGCTTTTTTTAAAACCATGACTGTCTCGAAGTAAGTTATTAATTTCAGCCCAACACTGAAGTCGGTTTTTGATAATAGTCTTAAACAGTTTGTAGGTGCACGAGGTGAAGGATTTAAGTCAAAGACTTAGGCCATCAAACTTTTTTTATGAAATGATCGAAAGAACATTTCCAGCTATAGGGATAGTCGTTGTTACCAAACATATAGTTGAAAATGTCTAGTATGAGGAGTTTGTACTTTGTAGGTAGCTTTGTCAAGATGTCAAAGTCAATTTACACCTGATTTGATATTCTTTGAATCAAATGCAATGTTGAATTCGGAAAAGCTAAAACGAGAATCAAAAAAGTTATTAAAATGACAAGTAGGGAAGTAGAATGGGTCTGATTGGACATATTTTGTATAAGGCAGATTTCAGAAGATCATTAGGTTGCAGGTTTTCTGAGGAGTGACAAGAAGCAACTTTGACCCATTTATTTTTAAAAATTTTACACTTATTCCATACGTACTTTGGATCAGAGTATACTTGCAGCGAATTTTCTGAAACTATTTCTTTTTTTTAAATTTTTTTTAATAAGGGCCGAAATTCTTTCATAGTTAATCAAATTCTTCAAATTGTACGAATGCTGCCATTTCTTGGAGGAAGCTCTGCTCAAACATTTGAGTATATAACATTCAGAGTCCCACCAGACAATTGGACTTTTTTTATTTTTTTCAGAAAAGCTAATAAATATATTTTTAAGAGGTGAATTGGTTCGATTGCATCAGTGATACTGTTAGTGAATAATTTGTATTGTGCAACTGGGAAGTTGAGAATCGTAATCACTGAAAAAAAAGTCCATGCAATGTTTCTCGAGAGTACGGGAAAGTTTTGACCAGATAATACATTTCGATTTAAAGTTGAAGAACTTTCCTCATAATAGTTCTTTCCTAACTCAATATTAAAGCAAACAGGAAAGTAATCAGAATTCTATCTATTTTGCCATACACAACAGTATCAATTTTATCACAAATATTCAAGGTGGAGAATAAAAGTGATTAGATTTAATATTAAATTTAAAATTTTTTGTGTACGTTAATATATGTACAAACTTATAATTAACTGAAAAGATATTTTAATCTGTATTAAGGGCAAATATGTGATACAATCCTTACGCTTGTTTTTCATACGATTCTATGAAATTAAAGTATCGTAAATTTATCAATTTTCGACCATATTACATTAATACTTTCTTACATAGAACGACAAGAAGACTTAATTTCTACAAAAAAAGGAAAGATTTTTGTTAAAAAGAATAGTGCAATTGTAAAATATATATATACACATACATATATATTATGATACTTATATAAAATGTATTACTGTAAATACACAGTCATACTTTGAATTATTCATCTTTCTGTAATATTTTCTTCTAATCTCTGTTAGTAAAAAGATATTGCTTGTTATAATTGCAAGAATCATTCTATATGATCCCATCCTATTTCATGTTTGCAATACAATTACTCTTTTCATTGATTACATCATGTGTAAATACATAATAGTTGACGCAATACTGTCGGTACAAAACATAGCGACGTCATGAATCATAAATTGCTATGACAAAAGATTCTCATCTACATTGGAGCTATTGTTTGAAACATGGAAGACAAATTTTCATTTTTTCTTTAATTTACTTTAAGGGTAAAAGAACTGATTCTATACAATTTTTCTTTAATTTACTTTAAGGGTAAAAGAAGTGATTCTATACAATTTTTCTTTAATAAATATTTTCAGTGGCCAAAATTAATGATTGCAATCGAGTGACATTATGTCAGCTAGCAGAGTTTACAATTTCATTACAATTTTAAATGAGATTAATAATATGTAACAACAGCAGGGCATCTTTAAAACATCTGCTACTAACGATGAATTAATTTTTGAGTCATTGTGGAGAAAAGTAACCAAATATGGAATATTATACCTGTGATGCGAAATAATGTTATATCTAAATACCTGATTTAACATTGATACCATTGTTGGAAATTTGAATAATAGTTGCTAATCATGATTCTTTTTTACTTTCGGTGTGTGTGTGTGTGTGTGTGTGTGTGTGTGAATGTGTGAATGTGTGTATGTGTGAATGTGTGAATGTGTGTGTGAATGTGTGCGCGCGCGTATACGCGAGATTAGGTTAAGGTCTGCATGAATTGTATTAACATGATTTATACATATTATGTAGGTTTAAGCGATAAGTTTTAGTTGTAGTACGTTTAATTGCAAATATAATTCAACGAAAGTCAAACTTTTTTGAAAACAGTTTTGAAGGGTTCTAAAGAGGGAAAGCAGGCGCCTGTAATATTTGCCGAGAGAGAAAATGTGAAAAGATGACAAGTATGAATATGGGAGGAGAAGCACAGCGTTTACATAAGGTTTTCTTCCTTGAAGGCAGAAACAGAGTTGATTAAGTTGTGAGGAGCCGTTTTCAGTGGCGACTGGAACGATTAGTTGTAGATTAATGTGTAGATTAATTTGTTACCTTATCCCTTGCCTATTGTTTAATCACCAGTATTCTAAATATATTTCTAAATATACATATCTTTTACACTTAATTTTCACATATATAACAAAATATTTATTTATTACTAAATAATAAAATTATATAATTTAAAATAATTATGAAAAATTATATATATAATTTTGTTATTTTGTTATCAAATAATTCTGTTATTTAATAATAAAAAGTATTAAAAAATTCAAGTGCAATATTTCTTAATTATACACAAGTTTGTGGAGATCAATTAGGATTTTGTGAAGAAACAATGAAAATTTAAGAAGTTTGTATTTGAACAAATGTAAAAACATGCAATAGTTTAATTGCGAGAACAACCAAAATCAAAGAACATATTCTATGAAGATCAAGCTAATAATTATATTTTTGCTAATCATTTCAATTTCACATACACTTACCAAGAAATACATCTTACCTCATTTATGTATATTATATTCATTCAATACACATTTTTTTAAATCATTTGTAACGATATTTTCATTTAATAAATTTGTTATAAATATACTACGAATTTTTAAATGACTACACTACTTTCTAAATTGTTTTGATTGGCGACTGCTGATTGACTACCGTGTATTTATTTAGTTTTAAATGCTGACCGATCGAAATAAAATTTGGAGGGCGTGAGATATGAAACTCCAAAGATATAAAATCTTGGCTTCGAGAATTATCTATAAGGAAGGTAAATCCTTCAATTTTAGGAAAGCTATTATAGAAAATAGGAACAAGCAATTAGCACTTAATATTAGGCACGACGCAGACAACAGATTTACGGCAAATCATCGCAACAGTGATTCTTTTGAAAGAATAGAGATATAATATTTTCTTATCCTTATTTTTATGAAAGAAAATATCTTTGCGTTTCTTCCAAAACACCACAGCCCTCAGACCCTTCGTAACTTCATCGGGCTTAATTCGAGTGTCCTGAGTAAACAAAAGCACACACAAATGCAACTCTAAAGAAGCTCAAGTATATCCATATCTCCGTTCAATAACCGATCGCGAATATTTTTATGTAATTCATATCTAATTTTTATACTATTTTTCTGTCTCTCTGTCGTTTATACGTTATGTATCGCAGAATTATCTTCCGAACAGTTAAATTTTCGAATTCAGCAAATATTTCAGAGGACAGGAGCTGATCAATTGGAATAATATCCTTATTTTGTAGTGAGATTTAACTAATTGGACTGTAATTCCGTCCCGGAGGCGAATCGCGTGACACTTAAAAGTGACTATAGAGAAACAGCCAGGACCTCAAATATAAAATTTTAGCTTCGACTAGTTTTTAAAATATTAGAGAATGGAGAAATTAAATTCTGCATATTATAATATTATTAAACATTATTAAACATTACTAATGCATAGACTAATGTAATGTTAAAAATCCTAACACTTTGTCGTCTAATCCTAATGGTCACAGTTTAATAGAATGGCGAAAAAAATTATACAGCAATAAAAGGAATAATTTAAAATTGTATATATTCAAAAGATTGGCGGTTCATTCGAATTGTTTGAGAGCTCTTATTGAAATGCTTGTCCGCCTCGTTCTTTGTTATAAGACTGTAGTCTTATCTCTTCTAGCGATCCTTGGCGTTTACGTTATGTTAATATTTCTTTTATTACGTTAATTCTATATATATACCGAATTTTTTTACAGCAAGCTCATTGCAAAAAGACATAATTTAAATTTTCTATGGTGGAATCCAGTTATAAACAAAATTCTCAACATTTTTAAAAACGTTTGAAATCTTACAAATTTTGAGAATAGAAATTTCTTCAATTTCTCATTTGCTACATAATATAAAAATATCTTCAACAAAACAAAGGTTCAGAGTGATCGAGCAAAATGCTTTTTACTTTAAGAAGATATCTTGTGTTTTTAATTATTCTAAAAATTTGTTCAAATTATCCCGGCTGAGAGTATCTGACATTTCGGAGTTGAAACTGATCGGATAATTTCGATCGAATAGCTGACTCTAAGATAAGGAACAATCATGCAGTTAC
The DNA here is from genome assembly GCA_032399595.1 of Tetragonula carbonaria. Lineage (NCBI taxonomy): Eukaryota > Metazoa > Arthropoda > Insecta > Hymenoptera > Apidae > Tetragonula > Tetragonula carbonaria. The sequence continues at coordinate 197,356 of JAUCRC010000020.1, forward strand.
ACTGACAAAACTTGGAATCTCTACTCTAGTGCAATGACAGTAACAATGGTATTATAACAACGAACGAAAGAGGAGAGATTCCTAATTTCGTCCCCAGTTCAATAAACGTGTGTCTTTGTACAGAATGAGCGAATTATTGTACGTATTGTATGATTGTGTGAAAGAAAAACTTATTGTTAATATATGATGGATGGGACGTATTGTGTAATGTATTGTAAGTTCCGGGGCGCGCCTCGTGCGTAGTCACTTCCTCGTGATAAGACCTGGTAATTGATATCGTTTTATAAACATTAAAGTTTTACAAATAGTAAAACTAAGATGTAAAACGAAAGACGATAAACTTTAATGTTTGAAAACAATATCAAGCTAAGAACTATGCAACCTACAGTTTAGATCTAAATTGAACTTTAGGGACAATTAGTTGATAAGTAAAATGTTCGACACCTCAGCAGGGCACCATGGGACGACGAGGGATCTCGCAGGGACATCGTGGGATGTGTGCGTTTAGCTTCAGTTGATCATAAAATAGTGAATATCTATAAATGAATATAAATGTAATCTATAAATGTAAGCACATTCTATAGAATGCTATGGTTATTACTGTAATATATGCGAAACAATTTTTATTTTTTCTTTAAAAATGTAAAATATTTTAAATATTATAACTTAATTATAATTATTTTCAATTTGAAATTTGATTTGTATTGTAATATATTGTGCTTTGGTTTACTTTTCATCAGTTTTTTTCTTAAAACTCTTTTTGCTGTTCGTTTGCACAATGATAAGAATTTGTGAACATTTTACAATCGTATATCAAAAGAAGTTTCATTTCTTGTATTGAATAAATTTGTTTTAAAGTAAAAGAAGGATGTGGATGGGATAAGAATGGGTTTCGATACGTAGCAATGTAGTGAAACCAGGGCAATCACTGTTACTTATGATACAGTTATTAATTGCATTCCTGCGATACAATTATGAATTCTATAGCAAATAATATGATCTAATCGGCTGCGATCACGATTAGTTTTTATGTTATTAAAGGATTTATTGAGTTATTAGGAGACCGTCGATTTCTAAAATTGTAGAATGAATTTTCTTATGACAACGTATAGTGCATTTGTAAATATTGTCGAAGATCGTAGACTTTAGATTTTGAAAGATATTTCAAAACATATGATTTGATAAAATGATAGATCTTTTCTATGTCTTCATTTTGATTAGGTGTCAGGTCCGTTCTAAATATATTCCCTTAGTATATTTCAATAAACAAAACATCCCGTTATAAGTAATAATTTTATCGTTTCCGAGGAACAACCAATCGATAAATTCGTAAAACACGAATAGGGCTCTTTCTGACATACGCATAAATACATAATAAAAAATGGAATAATTTTATATACTCGTGTTTTGGAATCTAGAGGTACAATTAAATATTTTATTTGTATCATTTTACTTGGTATAGTCACAGACGAGTTTTACATTTCGGTATTGAAAGTTTGACAACACTGTAATGTGTCTGAAGAATTATATTGCTGGCGCATTCACTAGTTTTGCAACTCACCATTGTTTAAACGCAGAGTGCGCTTCAGTAATTTTTTATTATGTCGGTATTTCAGATCACGAGCCACGAAATCCCGTAAGATGCTTGGTCTATTTATATATCTCGTGGGTGATTACGATGGACAGTGTTGCCATTTCTACATCGAAAATTATTTATTGAATTGAATCCGGTGATAATTTATTACGAGCAAACATACATACGTATGTACATGCAATAATCATATTGCAAATTTAGTAGACATTGTTTAAAAAATTCTATCATCGTATAATATGATTTTTTCATAAAAGTGGACTGTTTTTTAATGAGTCGCTACGATTTTCTTTCTGCGATTGAATTTTTCTACATGTTATCCTGAACAAAAAAAAAAAAAAAAAAAAATAGAGTTAATATTAATATAATGTTAAAAATTAATATTTCTTAAAATGTTTTAAATTTTATGCAGGATGTAGCTTTTAAATGAAAATATATTTTCTGTATTTTTGTTTTTATAAAGAAAATGTTCGAGATAAAGTTACACTATTTTAAGGCGCACATTCATTCAAAATAGAAAGAATTATTTTCAAGATCATTTTAAAGTGAAAGTAATGGACTCCTATCTTTGTCGATCTTCTTATGGAGATTATTATTATATAAAAATTAAAATTTAGTTATCTGAATAGTAATTTTCAATCGTTTAATAGAGAGAAATTTTTTGCGGAACGAACTGTTTATTAAAGAGATTGAATTTCATGTTAAAACTGTTACGGATGTCTATTGGACTCAAGCAAACACAATGGCATTCAATGTGCAGAATTAATATAAAATATAAAATAGATATGTAGAAAGATTTTGCAAAATAAATTATATAATTGATGTATATTCCGAGGAATTGCGGTTAGGCCAAATCGTTCGAAAGCTCGCATTGAATTACCTGTTCAATATCTCTCATCATCGTTTTTTTTTTTTTTTTTTTTTGACATAAAACAGCAGCCTATCTCTTTTACAACCATAGTCCTCGACATATATTTGTGTCTCCCTTACCACGCGGATCCTACGGAACTTCTTTACTATTTTGTCAAAAATTTAACGATATATTCTTATGTACTTTATTGAAATTTTATACGCATTCAAAATGGTATATTCTCATTGAATACCGCTCATTCTCATTCTCTTTCCAATTGCTTTCATAACGATAGTCATCGTGCAGGATAACAAATGGAAAGTAAGTTAAGTAAGTACAGGTTAGGGTTTCCTAACGGAAGTATAATTGCCAAATTTAAAAAAATTGAATATAATTGCCACGTTTTTGTTCCATCGATCGGACCTGTTAATGAAATGATCAAACTAGCAAAATAGGTGACTGTATGATTGTTCGTTGACTTAGAATCAGGTACTCGGTCGAACTCGATCAAAATTATCCGATCAGATTCAACTCCGAAATGTCGGATAATTTGAAAAAATTTTTAGAATAATTGAAAATACACGTCTTATCATAACTTCATAGAAAGAATCATGTAACACTTCTTTCTTTTTCTTCTTCAAGTATAAATCTTTGATTTAATCACTCTGAATCTTTGTTTTGTTGAAGATATTTTTATATTATATAGCAAGTGAAAAATTGAAGAAATTTCTATTCCCCAAATTTGTAAAATTTCACACATTTTTAAAAATATTGAGAATGTTTTTATGACTAATTACTGGTAGTCCACGATAGAAAATTTAAATTGTCTTTTTTCAATGAAATCTTAAAACTTACCGTAAAGAAATAGGAGAAGTTTCTCTGTCGAACGATTCGGATGAACCGCCAATTTTTTGAATATTCAATTTTATAACTATGCCTTAAATTGCTGTACAACTTATTTCGCTATTCTATTAAACCGTGATCATTAGGATTAGACGACTCGAATGAAAGGATTTCTCGAATTTTTATAATTATATTAGTCTACATTATGCTTATAATATTATAATATTATGATATTATAACACACAGAATTTAATTATTTAATTCTCTACTATTTTAAAAATTAGCCGAAGTTAACTAAAATTTTATATCTGAAATCCTGTGACTTCTCTATAGTCTTTCTAAATATCACGCGATTCGTTTCCGGGACGGAATTGCAGTCCAATTAGTTAAATTTCAGTAGAAAATAAGGATATTCCAATTGATCCGCCTCGCTTCTCTAAGATGTTTGCTGAATTCGAAAATTTAATTGTTTGAAAGATAATTTTGCAATACTTACAATGTCCCATAGCGTACAAAAGACAACGAAAGACAGAAAGTGGTATAAAAATTAGGTAAGAATTACATGGTAACAATGTTCCCGATCGACTGGCATTGACCAAAAATAGATGTTTATGTATATATAGATATATTTGAGATTCTTAAGAGTTGCATTTTTGAAAAAAAAAGATAACAGCAGTTTTCAAATAATTCGCATTTATAGATCAAAATGCATTCTATATATTTTTGTAATACATTCTATTTGGAAATACAAATAACATATTTAAAACATATTTTTTACAAGCAAAAAAATAGAATTAGAGTTTATATAAAATTTTTTCGCAAATGTAAGTAGCAAATAATTTTTCTCTGTAATAAATGGATAAAACATACACACCATTCTACAAATACAATTATTCTTGTTTTACTTCTGAAAAATTTAATGTTTAGCATTTATATTATTTAACATACAAGCACTCTGATAATCCGAGGTATTACAATAAATGTAAAAGGATTTCCTTTAGGCTCATAAAATTTAGGTAAAATTTTTATTTTTCTCTTTCAATATTCATTTCTGTGATACACACAGGTAATATTTCTTTTGAAAATTCCACGTTGTACAAGTAATATAAGGAGAATTCTGTCGTAGTTAAGAATTAAGACAGAATTAAAAATTTTTAAAATTTCAAAAACATTTTTATCTATATGCTTCTGGTCGTGAAATATAAAGCATGTTAAGATTTCAAATTAATCACATTTTTAAATAAATATAATTATAAATTAATAATATAATAATATAAATTAAATATAATAATAAATAATATTAAACAATAATAAATAATAACAATAAATAAATAATAATAAATAATATTTATAATTTTATATTTTTATAATAGTGAAATTTTTATCAACTATATGTGAAGATAGTTGTAATTATAACATTCTTAGAAAATTGTATGGAAAAGATAGTTTGATTTTAAAATAGTGAGTGTTTTAAATTTTTGAATGGAAATGAATATACATCAGAGATTGCGATGTGACAATAAATTTTCTATGAAAATTCATAAATGAAATTATACTCACTCGATGTGAATTCGCAGCAAATAAAATCTTGAAACTAAAACTTCTCATAAGATAATGTATTGATGAATTTTCGTTAAATGACGAAATGAGTTCCATAATAAACGTGAGAGACATGAGCGATGAAGTGCGATTAGCGGAAGTATTTAATGTCCTATATTCATTATAAACCAGTTTAACAATTCCATTTATCTCCTGTGCATATTCCATTGCATTATGAATAGTCACAAAATTCGAGTTGATCTTCTTCAAAGAAAAGGAGAAAAATCTTTGACTGATTTTCGCAGTTCGCTGGAAATGTGAAACGGAGAAGTACAACTATAGATGTCTATAAATCATTTTTCGTTAACATATTGTAGTCAGACAGTTTCTGAATATTTATGTATAAAAACGAATTAACGCGTGATTGATCAACAATGTGTTAACATTAAGGTACAATACAGAAACATTTTATGCAATTTTCGGTATTTTTAATAACTGTCCAAAATTTCAAGTGTTTTCTATTTGCCTGTAACAGAAAATAAACATTAATTCAGGTCATCGTTAGAATTCACGGTATAATAAACCAGTATATGTACAAAGATTTTACAGAAAAATTAACTAAATATAATTAAAGATATGTCCTTTCATTTTAAGAAAATATATTTCAACATTATTGAAATCTGAAGTTCATAATAAAATGCTGTATAAAGTTCGGATTCCGATTCCATTTAAAATTTGTGAGGATTTTTAATATGAAAAATATGAATCTTATAAGTGTCTTATAAGATATAGAATTAACTTAATAACTGAAAAATATAAATAAGTCAAAATGAAATGAAATTCTAAATATCGAGGAATTCTTATACATAGTACTACAAAAACTTATTGAAACTACTGTTGCTAGTTGATCTTACTAAAAGGTCATAAAATTAGGTCATAAAATACTAGGAGTTATTAAAAAACTTGATGACGAAAATTATTTTTCGAAATTGAGTTAATAAATATTTCTCATTACAGGCAAAAAATCACGGTAAAAATTAAACAATTGACTGTGCTGTTTTTAATTATTTAAAATATAAAAACAACTTTGTAAATCTCAATATTAATCTCGATAAATAATAGGAATGAATTTATACAAGACCTGTGATTGGATGTTTCAATTGTACTTGTTACAAGCCAAACTTTTCAGTTTCCAGTTCTTGTTAACCTTTATTCTCCTTCAGAATATAAGAATGCAAATGAAACAATATATCTATATTCACTATATTCCATTGTGATTCACTATATTTCTGCGGTGTTTATACAAATATTGTTACAGCGACAAGCTCCTGCATTGCCAATACCTAAAATAAGAAAGAAAATAAGAAATGATGAAAAATAAAAGAAAATTGTCACTCTAAATATTGACAAATTCTTATGCATAATATTACGAAAACGTATTGTAACTAACGCTGAAAATTAAAAGTCATGAAGTAATATTAAAAATTATTAAAACTAAAAAATTTGATTGCAAATTATGATTGCAAAAATTGTTGTACTGATGAATATTTCTCGTTCTAGATCACTAAAAAGATTCACAGTATTAACCAATTGATTTTAATTATTTAAATGAATTATTTTTAACTATTCCAAATGTAAAACCTTTTTCGGTCTTTATGTTAACACGTTGAACGCCACGCCAAAATCACATGTTTTTCTCACACCACGAAAAAATTTTTATTATTCTAAGCATACAACGACAGCATATAAGACAAATTCTAATCTGGGCGTTTTGGGCGTTTACCTTGCATCATGGCGCCTTGCTACATTAGATAATACTTGATAACTTTTGGAGTATTTACTTATGTCATGGCTATTTACGACGCTTGTGAAATGTGGTATATAACTCAAGTAGTATCACAGTAAACAGATCTTCATTTATTTTGACAAAGACAACTGCATTAATTGTTAAATCGTAAGAGTTCGTATTGCAAGCATCATAAAAATCGTGAAATAGCGAGGAAGGTAAACGTGTAGAAGATACGGTAAACAGCATTTGTTCATTTCTATAATACTGGCAATGCATCTCACACAGTGCCATGATGCAGAAGCACAAGGGACATCAATTATATCTATCCGAAGAAAATTACTACATGATGCAAAGGAAGAAAGAGCTAGCATACATGGTGCGAGAGCTTTGCAAATAATGTTATCAATAAAATTTCGCAAGTTTCAGATCAAAGATTGCTAAAAATGGGACCACAGATAAGAAGGTTACCACATGCTGCCCAGATTGTACTGATCAGTCGCATCTATGATTGAAATGCTAATGCAATACACCGGCATATAGAAAATTTGATAAAAATTAATTTCTAATTTTTGATTCCTAATAAAAATTTTTAATCGTTTAGTAATGCGCATTTTATTTCAAAGTATTCTCTAATCAGCGATGTTCAAAATTCATTAACTGTCAATGTTCATTCAATTTTACAATTTTTACAATTACATACAGTTGACGCACTCCGGTCACCGATGACCACCGTGGCGCTGCAGGAGAAACAAGTTGCGATCATATATAATATATAACCACCGCGTTAACAGTAAAAAGAATAAACTTGTACAAGACCTGTGATTGGATGATTCAGTTATACTTGTTCCTGGTCCCAAGCCAAATCTTTCAATTTTTTGTACTTGTTGACTTTTATTACATTTTCCCTCGTTGTGTACATAGTATGCGAAAGAAACAGTCCTTTTCTCATTGTGGACGCTGCGGCGGCTACACAAATACAGTTACAGCGACAAATTTATGCTTTTCCAATACCTAAAATAAAAAATTTAAAAAAATGAGAAATGAAGAAAATAAGAGGAAAAAGAAATTCTTTCGAGACTATAATTTTTCTGAAGTCAATATTTATTATGCAACATTCTCTGTGAAGTGCAAATAAGTTCAATTGATTGCTGCATGTAACTATAATTTTTCTCGTTATAATTTAATTCTGCCGAAAAATAACACGATAGAAATCCCAAAAGAGAGGCAATGGATAATAAATGAAGATAAATAATAAATGAAGGCGAAGTATCTTGGAATATTTCCACGAAATTTATTACGCTTCGATGATCTTCGACCAACAATATGGATGTGTTAGAGAAACAATACAACAGCTATCGTATTGTATCATGTATAATAGTACTAAGGCTCTATAAAATTCGCTGCTTATTATATGTATAAATAAATAGAATTTTATTGTTATTGTTTTTCTTTGCAGATTTAATTAATTTCAAACTTTGTTCCCCTTTTCATGTATAGTGTAGATATATCATAATCTATACTCTTTTTATTTTATTTTCGGCATTTTTGTCCTCTTTTTTTCCATTCTTTCCTCATTCTTTCTTTCTTTCCGCCTTTCCCTATCCTATTTACTTTTTTTTTTTTAGAAGTATATTTTAATCTTTGTATTTTCTAAATTTCTATCACACGCTAACGATTTCACGTGTTGTTCCTTTATTTCGCATTTTCATATTTCCTTCTGTATATTTGCCTTGAAGATACTTTATGTGATATTTACGATATCATTTACATAAGGTAGTATCATTTATATAAATAATATTTACATAAGGTAATATCATTTATATAAATAATATTTACATAAGGTAGTATCATTTATATAAATTAATATCATTATCATTATTATTAATTACACTTATTTTTTAATAAAATACTAATAAATTTATTTGCAGCTGTGTCCTGACCGAAGCAACATCGAGGAATTTTTTATCATTTCCTGTTGTCATCAACTTGTAGAAATATTTTATTTGAATCAATATTGCAGCAACAACAATTTGAGGTAAATTTGAGTGTTATTTCGGATTAAAAGTGACATTTGTAATTAATAACAATTTGTTTATAAATATGTTAGTTTCGAGCTGTTAACGATAATTGAAAAAGATTCGCTTTTGCAATTATATTTATTGTTATCCGTGATGAAGAAAAAAAAACGAAAAGGTGGTTTCGGCCAATTCTACATCAGAAATTCTAAACATACAATTCGCAAATTAAAATATTGTAGGGATATAATTAGATGATTTATTATATTAAATAATAAAGAAAACGGGAACAAAACAACACAAATGATAAATACAAGATAAACAACTCAAACAACAATAATTCGAATAAACTTAAACGACACAATTAATATACAACACAAATTACTCTTTTGACCACACTTATTCAACACTCTTTTTCCACTCTCTGCTGACTCGCACGACTTTCTTCTTTTTTAAAAGGAAAAGCACTCAGTGCCAACGCTGTGCCTCTCGAATCGCATTCATACTTTTCATTCACGCATCTTCAGCAAACAGGCCATCTATTAAAAGTAAAAATAACTAAATATTGTGTATATAACTATACACAATAATTTCGATACAATATAATGACTTGTTAGTAAACAAACGACATCTCCTGACGAATTTATGCATTCGTCAATTACGAATTTAGAATTTAGAATGGTTTGTATGTTGGCTGCATGGTGTCTTTTATTCCCTTATTGGCGTGTCATGTTTTTTATTTAGATTTTTATTTAATTTCTCAATGCGGAGAAATTTATTTTGTATTTTTTGAATCTCGTTAGTGTTTTGGCCGCCGCCGCCAAGATTGGGTGTCCATACGTAATTATTGGTCAGACACTATTCTGTATACTACTGTTCCTTCGAGGTGGAGAGAAGCACTCGGATATTTGCTTTGGTATCGTCTACAAATCGGAGTATACTATCCAATCTACTCTACCATGCTTGAAACCTTCGTACACTCGCGCACACTCGCGCACACAGGCACAACTAATATTTCAAGCTCTAACTTGCGCGGCTAAAACAAACATTCTTAGGCTCGGCCTTTGGTGTGATAATTACTTCGCTGTTGAGCCACACAGGAGAAAGTTTCGAGGCTTTTTCCAAGTTTTCTCATCCCACGAAACTATTTCGACTATTATAGAAATGGCTATTAAAAAGAAGAATATGACTACTGTTTTTCCGTTTTTTCCTTTTTCTTCTTTTTTTCACTTTGCCGAATTTTGGTTTGCAATAAGCATGTTAATTTCTTTCAAATTATTTTACTCTTTCGAAATGAAAAGGAATTACAGAAATCAAATAGCGAAGGCAGTGTTTGTTTTAGTCGCCTAGGCCTTAAAAATATTGTCTTAAAAAATAGGTCTTAAAAATGTTGAAGGTATGAGTGTGCATGAGTGTGTGAGAATGATGAAACTTCGTGGAAGCATATCCTAAAGGAATTCAACAGAGAGTAGCGAGACACTAGAGAGAAAAGATGTAGCGAGATTAAAAGAGAGAATCGAGTCGCAGGAGAATATAAAGAGTGTAGCGAGTTGTGAGAACGAGTTTTAATTTGAATCCCTTTTTGTTACCGTCGCATTGGAACTTTTGTTTTCTATTAAATCCCACACATATATCGTTTTTTATCCTATTTATACACCGTTTGCGTATATTTTCAGTTGTAATCTGCTCTTTTAATAATTCAAAGTAGAAATTTTCTGTTTACAATAAAGATATCTCACAAAAGCAACAATGACATTGAAGTAAATATATAATTATCAATGGTGATAATTGAATTATTATTAAAAATCATGGTACTATATATTATATTATTAATATTATTATTATTACTACTACTACTATTATTATTATTATTATTATTATTATTATTATTATTATTATTATTATTATTATTATTATTATTATTATTATTATGTGGATTTAAGTATATCTATATACCATGAAATTTTATTTTAGATTTTTTTGTATACGGTAGGGCATTTGTTCGTAGGATAACGAAATCCGCGGATAATAATGAATTCTATTTATACGTACATCTTTTTACTATAATATAATATTATTAATTTCTTAATTAAATATATCCGATTTATCTGAAAACATTCAAATATTTAGAAAAATATAAATGGTTGGCTGAAAACATCCAAATATCACGAAAAATGTTCCACACAAAAGTTGCTGGGTAGGATTTCTTAAAATCCTTAGGAAAACGTAAACATATATTCAATTATGTAATCAAATAGGTGTAATCAATGTTTTCAAAAACATTTTTGGCATTAATATTTTTCGAAATATTTAGATGTTCTCAAATAAATCAGACCTACTATATGTACAAATATTATTATTGTATAAATGTTTCAGTTTCTTACTTTCTCTCAAGTTTTCTACTCATATAGACTAATTGAAAATGTTCTTTTTCTTTTTCTTCTAAACAGTCGTTTTTTTTCTCTCATACTCTCTCATATTTCCCGTAAAAAAAAAACAACCATTTCCAGACACTCTAAGTCGTCTGTTCAATTTCAAACACTTCAATTGTCCATGCTAAAACTGCAAACATCTTCTATACTTAATTTATGATTACGCACATTTGTAATAAGCCCTCTCTTTCTTTCTAATCATACACTATTTTATTTCAAAATGAATTTAATTGCTGTTAATTTGTAAACGGAAGTAATCGACTACCAGAGACATTTTCTTCAAAATTCGTTGGTCTTAAATATGATGAACTAAATCTACGTGTGCTGACAGATACAACAGTTATATGATGAGCTAATAATCAGGATTGTTTCCTAGAAAAGAATCAACGTCAGTTATTGAAAAAGTAATGACATTCTTACGTGAGTGATGTTAAATGTGTATAAGTATTGTAAGTTTAAAATCAATTATGTTATCACTGTTTAATTTGATCATAGTATCATTTTTTAGCATAACTGTACTATTTGTGAAACTGATGACACTTTTTTGTTAACAATAATAATTGAATTACGATTTTACGAATATTTTATATTGGACTGGAATATATTGAAATATATTTAATTTAATTACTTCCGATTTGTATGTTATATCTTTGGTTTGGTATATAATTTTCATTTCTTTTGTGTGAAACGTAGCAGCATTTCATAATATAGCTTGATTTATGAAAAAATATTTTATTTTATTTTACAACATATTTTCTCTTTAATTAAAGCATTTCTATATCAGATGTAATATTTTTCACAGGTAGATACTTATGTTTGGCGTGAATGACGAGTCATTGTGACTCATCACAAAAATTTCTTATCCGCATACGTTTCAAAGTTTCAAAGCGATGTTTGTTGCTGTTGTAATTTATAAATATTATCGTACAATTTATTTATACATAATATTTATTTGATGTGTATGTATATATATATATATATATATATATATATATATATATATATATATATATATATGTATGAAACACTTATGACAGTCTATCAGAATATGTCGACTATTATTGAACCACAAGATTTTGATAAATGAATGTATATGAAGGTCAACTTCCGCTTTTTACATGCAATTATATAATTTTAAATGCATTGTTAATTTTATCTCCGCATCTTCCCTAAAAAAAAATTAATTATTTATGTTGAAAAAATATTCGATCAGTAGATATATTTACTTCTATTCGTCGTATGGAAAAGAAGGATATCATAAAGAATAGAATATAGAATACCAATTATGTGTTTTTAGTTATGACAAAGCTATTAATTAAATTAAATTATGACATTAGTTATGACAAAGCTATTAATTAAATTAAATTATGACATTAGTTATGACAAAGCTATTAATTTTAATTAAATTAAAATATCAAACATTTAATCATTACAAATGATTAAATATAATGTATAGTCAATAAATATAATACACGTAAATGAAGTGAGATGTATTTCTTAGCAAATACATATAAAATTAAAATGACATTGAACTAAATGACATGTAATTGTCTTGACCTTAATAGAATATCTTCCTCGACCCTGGTCGTTTTTGCAATTAAACTATCATATATTTTTATGTTATTCAAATACATGCCTTCAAATTTTTTTATCGCGTGTCTATAAAATCATATTCCATCTGCACAGAAGTGTAATTCAGAAATATTACAGTATTGGCGTTTTTAAATTAGATTTTTAGAAATAGCATATTTCATCTATATATTAAGGCCAAGAAACATAATATGAGGGACACATCCCTGGGCAGTACCATTAGGCTCACAAAGTAATTGCGAATATTCCGACGCTACCTTCAACAATAAATTACCTTCCCAATTAAGTGATCGGAAAGTACGCAATAAAGTCGACCTTATAAAAGGCTGATATGGTGTAGAACATGTCAGTTCTTTGAAGCAATTCTTTGAATTAGTTCAGGATCGTCAGATCAGAAAAGTTAGTCCAAAAAGGGAAACGATAACAATCAACGAGAACACGCTTGAATCAAGCAAGAATCGAGCGATCAGAATTATTACACACAAATTTCAAACAAGATCCGTCATATCCATTCATTTCCCACGTCAGTGGGTTGTCCTTCAAGTCAAAGTATATACGCGGGAAGGAACAGCGCAAGAGTAGTATCCCGTTTTTATTTTTAATAAAGTTCAAGATATCTTCCAAGTTAATCAGAAGTGTAAGATACAAAAAAATGTTTCAGTTGAAAGTTGCAATGTATTTTGTGGGATATATATGTATAAGTTCAGAATATACTCTAAGCTATTCAGAAGTGTAAGATACAAAAAAATATTTCAGTTGAAAGTTGTAGAGTTGGTTTGGAGGATATTTATTTGATCTTGTATTAGCCTTAAAAAAGGATGTACAGGTCATACTTAAAATTTGAAACAAAACTCTAAAGAAGGACTGAATACTTATTTTATCTCTTATTTTATCTCGTTTGATCCAAACCATTTTTCGGTATTAAGCGAATAGATCCATCTTGTTTTTCTTCGTCGTTTCCTTTCCTTCTAGATGGCATATGAGTTCCATCTCATTACATGAGCCTTATTACTACACAAACCTCGATTTGTGTGACAGTAAAGTTTGTGTAGTGGAGGCGTCGTCTAGAAAGAAAAGAAACAACGACAAACAATAAGTATGCAAGAGAGTATTCCCCTAGGGTTTTCGAAGAAGGACACGAATAAAAATTCGTTCTTAAGCCACAAGATGGCCAGAAATATCTTGAAATCGTAAGACAACGAAGACGGTGAACGTCGCTCTGAGATTCACCGTCAGTCACAAAAATTAATGAAACAGAAGATATGGATATTATAAATCCAGCTATACAAGCTAAAAATATACAGCTTATTTGCTGAATGCCTTTTGACAGAACAAAGAAATTCAAATCGAAACACTAAATCACTTACCGACAATCTTTATACACGAAAACACAACATTCGCCTTCTTCTGCAAGGAAGTGTTGTCCGTCAAAGAAGCGAAGGAGAGGAACCGGGAGCGGAACGACCTGGTGAAACGGGACAGGTGGCGTAACAGGGAAATGACGCCGCGAGAGGAGCGGTACCACCCCACGCTAAGGAAACATGGCCACACAGGACAGATGCAAAATGGCCGCGATGAACGGAGATCGAAGAACAAACCCCCTGGGAAATAGTACGCTCGGACCGACGTGGAAAATAGGCTGCGCGTAGCGCTTGGTGAAAAGCCAGCTATTCCGATGCGAAAACCAAAGGTCCTTGCCGGCACGAGTGAGAATCTGCGCTTCCAAGCAGGGACCTTGAGAGGAAGCGGCACCGGTCCATGGTCGCCGGTGTCGCTCGACACACAACAATTAGAAACATAAGACTTTGAGAAGACGCCACTTAGGGGAATGTCTCGGAGCACCAGAGAAATGTCATCGGCCCCGGAGTCCCCCACGCGTTGATAGGAGGCAGACTCCTGTCGTGGAGGTTTTAATCGGTATATTTTTATCGGTCGGAATCCGACACTACCTGGCTCCTAAGACGAATCAGGTGTCTTTTGTAAGATTTCCTCCTCTTAAGGAGGAAAACTTTAACACGCACTTAATCGGTCAGCTATACACACTTAAGACCTCACTCAAGCTTCGCAGGTTTTTTGAAAGTTTTTTCCTGCAACCACAATCCAAACTAACATTTTGTAACACCTTATTTATTACTAATCAATTCTAAATTTTCACATGTTAAATGCAGGTTACAGACATTTCTCCCCAAGGATTGCGGAAAGGATAAACTTAAGAAAGGCAAAGAAAAAAAAAGCTGTGAGAGTCACAATACAGTCGATAGTTGAGTCTAAAACTGCAGTCCAAAGGATAGTTCCATCCGTAAGTCGAACATGCATAACGATGTAACAAACACGTGATCACCCTCACCGTGTGGTAATTCCCAAAATAATAAAAGAATTGGATTCTCTTTGGTGATTTACTTAAAGTCTGAGTATTCAATTCTGCAATGTAATAATATGAAACTAATAAGTTGAACACAAATGTAGAATATTTCAAAATAACAATTATGAAAATTGTATTTTATAATCAAACAGAGCCAGCATATAAATCAAAATTTGCATCAGTTTTTCATCAGCCACAATCCAGTCATTACAGAAGCTGCAGATTAATATTATATTACTTGTTTTCATGGAAATTGAATTTTCAGGAAAAATGGTCTTGGTCTAACGTTTATGGAACTTTATAAATTTTCATTTCAACGTAGAAAGTTTTCATAAATAAATAGAGTTCTCGCGGAGGAATCAAAGATGTGACAATGACCATTAAATCAATAAGTTCAAGTAAATTACAGAATGAACAGATGGTCTTTCACAGCAGTTTCCGATGTCTCCCTGTATTTCCTGAGAACATGCACTTTCGCTAGTCCTCATCAGTGCATGTTCTAACATTGGATTAGATATTTTGAATGAGATAAAAAGCATCAATGGGAAAATAATTCAATGAATTGCAACTATTAACATTGTAATATAAATGCAACTATTAAGATTTAATGCAAATATAAGTAACACTTAAGAGAGTGAACTAAGCATGAGAATATTTCCAAACGTATTAATTCTATAAAAATATTTCCAAGGAACTCACTCAATTGGAGCGAGATGTAATTTGTAATAGTTTAATTAGTTATTTTATAAATACACATGTAGAAAACACATGAGAGACAATTTTATTCCTATAAATAAAACTATGTATTTTTTAATGACTACTCCATCATGTCTATAAAACTCTATACAAATTGCCATAGCAACAGCTATGAAAAGCTGTTAGAAGAAAAGAAAAATGACGTTTTTTTTTCTGTAGAAACCAAAAGGAGATCTAGACCCGATGCAGATGACTGATTTGCAATAAATTATTGAAAATGATATTGATAATAATATTAATAAGAATTTTTATAAAAATATTAGTTTATGCAAGTTTATTGATTTATTATAAGAATATTAGTTTATGCAAATTTATGCAAACACGCAAATTTAGTCTAAAATCAATGCACGTTCTGCACGATCTGTATATGGATCAATTAAACTGAATGATTTGCTGTAATTTGGAGGTAGTGCTTTTTGAATACGGCAACGATTGGTCTATCTTTTGCTTACAATTCATGCAAACGATTTGTGTTCATTTATCACCGTGTTTAGTATCTAAAATGTACAAATAATGAGTCCAAAAAATTATAAAACGTTCCTCTATATTTATCGATATAAAATATAAAATGTAGCTTGATTACCGAGTTGTAAGTATAGTTACACACACTATCTAATAACCTTAGCAGTTGATTTTACTTAGAAAAACAGCAATAACGATGAACACTAACTTTCTTTGACGACTTAATGATACAATATATCGTTCGAAAATCAGCCAAATTTTACGGGAAGTATTAAATAAAATATATGGAATTCTTTAACGGGATGTGAGGTTGGGCCATAAGTTAAACTAATTTATAGATTTTAACCATGAACAACGTCGAACTAGATCAAGCAAGCTGAATGACAAGGCTAAAAACATTATTCAACATTAGTCAACACTTGACAATGAGCAGCAGTGCTTTACAAGAACTACAGAGAAAAAACTTTTATCCTAGCTATGGTATGAGTTACGAATAGCAATTGGTAATACGTCGAGAATTTGTATGGATTTGCCTTAGTGATTTGACTCTCGAGCAGTCCAAATCGCAACTATTTGTACGAAGCCATTACTGCCGACTACATAAATTCATACATTTTAGTGATCAGTAAGAAAGGAGGTTGAAATGAGTGAGAGAATTCATTGAAAATGAAGCAGAATAATGAGAATTCTAACCTAAGAAGGAATTAGTTGTAAGCCTCAATTCCAGCAAAACGAATGGACATGTTTCCAAATGTGAGTAGAAATCACTTGACAAAGTTGATACTTTACAGTGTAATCGACCGTGTGTGCCCGTATCCATCAAAAGTCAAATAGTTACAAATCCTGGGCAAGAGATTGAAATCAACGTCAAACCAGAGTATTCCTGCCACAGATCAGGATCAGTCAGCATCGAAGTGCAAGCTTCCTTAATGAGAGATGGATTCCACCCTGCTTTGCAGACATCCGGGCATCCCAGCTCTTCTGTCGAGATATATTCTGGTCTGCGATTTGGTCTACACCACTATTTCCAACAATCCAACTCATTCGATTGATAACGGAGCAGCAAGTCACCCCATGAATTTCGTGCATCAACCTCCTCGAGATCAGTGATTAAGGCCATACTGGTTATACTTTTCGCACAGTGAATTTGCTTTTGACTGAAGTCCTTGCAAACCTTGATCTAGACGAGACTAACTCGAATTCGTGGGAATTCGCGTCACGCCTCAAAGACCTGGGATAAATGCTTGTAGCTCTTTTGCAGGAGTTTTGCAATGCCATGCCGATCATTCTGGTTTCCTGAAAAATAGAAAACATAACATTAAATATAATGTTGTGTACTATCTAACGTCTTTGATATCTCTTCCGCGGAATGTCCGCGTTGTTTAAAATAATAAACGTATCACTTTCCATGCAATTATTCTTTATACCAATCGTATCCATAAACATTGTAAATTTGCGACATTCTTTACCTTATCGTGCGAATTATTTTAGATGATGAACACTGCACAAGATCTCTGTAATTTAGCGTTTAGGTTAGTTCAATCAAAGTACTGGCCATATGTTTTCATTTCTAAACAGTTTTAACTTGACGCGTTCAGGTTTCTATCCCAATGTTCTATTCATGCTCCATTTATATTCTTATATCATCTTGTTTTCAAATATATCGTTATATCAAATAATTCAATTTCTCTGTCTAACGATTACACAGATATCATTCCTAGCTCTTATTAACGATTCGTTATAATATATTATTCGGCGGTTATAACAAATTGACTGGAGAGCACTATCGAAACATACGTACAATCATTTCATTAGTAGAAATATTAGTACAATCATTAATACAATCAAGAGAATTCAGCATAATCAAAAAAACTCTAAAAACCAGTATAATCTAGAATTAAAGTACCAATATAACTGATACACATAAAAGATATATTCGGAAGACTTTAAGAATCAACATAGCCAGAAGACTTTAGAAATCAACGCAGACTAAAAACCAAACGTTTGTCCACAACTACAGAAGCACAGAAGTGAAGATGTAACACAAAACTAATTAAATACACCCTCAACATACCTCTTCAGTAAGATATAAAATTTGGAAGAAGCTCTTATTATATAAAATAATAATACGTCACATAATAATAACAGTACTATAATAATAACAATAATATAAAATATTATATAAAATACAATATTATATAAAATAATAATACGTCACATAATAATAACAGTACTATAATAATAACAATAAGTGATAATAATGCCAATTACTAAGAAAACATTCAAGTGAAACTGATAAGGAGAATAATTCTCATGAATATTAACTTGCAAATATAAAAATATCCGTATTCGTGACTAGCAGTCTTCTCATTGCCGGTGCCTTAGTTGGATAGATGGTGCTGAGATTGGGTTTCCCGCTTCTTTTGATGGAGAGATTTGTAGTTTCGATCTCATTATAAATCTCATGATGTTCACATATGGGAACTGTACATAAAGTATGAATCTAAATGGTAGGAATACGCAAGGGACGCAGAATTACAGGTTTCGTCGTGGAGGAGAGGTCTGAGTGTGGGGACTATTCGATCAAACGGAGTCTTAGCGCTTGGAGGTACTCCTGGGTGAGAGCAAGTGACATGTAAATACAACATGTAAATACAACATATATATATATATACACACAGATACAACCTACACATAAAGCTACATTGCACAATATAACATTTGTTGATCTTGTACCTCGATACGGCTAAAGATAGCTTCCTCAACTTAGATACTGTCTAGTCACTTCCTATTTCCTTTATTGGGCCAGACCCTATGAAATGGGCATTCACCCGGAATCCTGGCACGATATCGGATGGGATGATTTTGGCATAATTGGAGGCTGCAACTAACTGTGCCATATCAGACATTCCTCCTCCATTTCCCAAGTTCTTATTTGCGTATGTAGGATTGTTTCGATTCCTTGCCACTCCTTCCAACCCGTGATATTCCGTGCAGTGGGTCTACTCGCTTTCGTGCCCCGCAGCAGCTGGCTCTGATCACAGCAAGTAAGTAATTATGGATTTTAATAATCGAATCGCGGATAATTCTCTACACTGCGTCAGTAGTGTACTTGCACATCTGCGCCATAAGAACGATACCACGGAGTCCGTGAAATCCCAGAAAAGTTATCCGAAAGAACGTGGATTGCAAAGTTGCAAAGCCGTTGGAGAAGTTGTGCATAGTTCCTGGGAAAATCGTGATATCATAAACTTTACTTTTTTCGGAGGAAATCTTTAAAGGATGCTTTGATTCTTTAAGGGAAGAGGACGGATTGCCTCCAGGGAATGTCGGATATCCACCAACTAAAACCTACACGGTGATTTGCATTTGGGTGCATTAAGGATGCACCGAGCTGAGACTGATCTCCACGATGCCTCGACGAAATGCTTTTCTCGGAGGATTCTTCCACATTGCTGTCGGTTTTATTGTTTTCCCTTCTTACTGGGGACCACACCTGTAGCCACTCCTCCGCGGAGTTTTTGGCTCGGGGCTCTCGTCTGTGTCTCCGGTGATCCTATAAAAATTCGCACTTCTCCAGGAGGAGCTAATGGCGCTGCATCTTCTCGTTACGTGCCCCGCTTCTTTCTTCGCTTCTACAGGCAGGAGAGCTGGTGATCCCCTTCAGCACTTGTCCATGGCAATCTCGGTGATCCGGGAGCAGAGACCTTAGGTATCGCTGGGCAATCGCTCTGTCTTCAGCTAAGCGCAGTAGAGTCTGATCCTTCTCTGTCTAGTTGGATTTTTCTTTTCTCCGCCGCTTTCTTCTCGTCATTACCACCTAGAGGAATGTAGTGACCGTTCTCCGTTGATTCATGTCGGCTAGCAACGCGCCAATTACTGTCGCGGGCAAGAGATCTTTTCCAATTGCATCAATAAGAGCGCCCCGCTATTTCTCTAAGTCAGGGCACACTTCTAGTGTGTGCTAGGCTGAATTCAGTTCAGTCCCACGTTCCAAACATTCCGCTGAGCCTTCGGCATAAATTTGGTGCAAATACTTACCAAGACATCCATGCCCGGTGAGCACCTGTGTGACTTTGAAGGTGAGTCTGCCTACTTTTCCAGCCATCCCAGTTGGACAGCGCTGCTCCGACTGCTTCATGGCGACAGGCGTCATTCTCTTGCAGTTCGGTTTCTATTGCGCCTGTTGGTCTGGCCTCATCTCGCGCACCTATAACTCAGTCACAATCGAACCGTAACTGCTATAATGTTTTATAAAGAGAGCTAACTTATACCGTAACTGTTATAATGTTTTATAAAGAAAGCTAACTGTCGAACAGTAACTGTTATAATGTTTTATAAAGAGAGCTTATCGATTCCAAAATTTTCCTTTCGTTGAAAAACAAGACATAGAACACAAATTCGACTTTTCGCAAGGAAATTAGGATGAGGCACCAAACACCAAATTTCTAGAGACAAAAGACAAAAGAGAAATATTTTATTCTTTTATCTATCAAAGTGAAGTTGATGTCTATAATAGCACCGGTTAGAGAAATTGTTTTAAGAAAGACGATTCCTTTCCAACATGTTTAGTTAGAGTTTACTTCAATTGCCGAAGCGTGAACCAGAGATAGGTAGGTGCAGCACTTAGGACAGACTTCTTGGATCAAGTACATTTCAGAACTTGGAAATCATTTTCCTAACTAGCATGTGGGGAGGTTGGTGCAGGGTGTTTTGGAATGATTGGCGCTCTTCGTTTACGCAATTCTTTTTCGTTTACACTCGTGAACTGATTTTTGGTTTAACCTCATGAGCTCCAGACAAGCGAAATCTAACTTCCCGTTCTTCTAAGAGCTTTTAGGAAACCTTTGTTTTTGCTCTGAATATGCCCAATTGGCCAAGCCGTTTCCAGGCTTTAACCAATATGGTTGCCTTGGATTGCACCACCTATTCCTCGCGCTCGTAACTCACTTTTTCCAGGGTGCGGCTGCTATCTGTCGAGGACAATATTCATTTTTGCTGATGCAGCAAGGTTTCTTCCGGGCCCTACTTTATTACTTTCATCTGGTAATTTTCAAACCTTTTCATCAGCGTGTGGGCCTTTGGAAACCTAGAATTTACGACGCTTGCGAATGCTATTCCGGCTTTTTCATTACTTCGCGGGTGCGGACGATTGTTCTACAAAAAAGAACGCGTTGTCGACGCGTGAGTCAGAAACTCTACTATCTTTAGCGTTAAAGAATTGATTTTCTCTGGCATTTGCCAGAGAGATTGCGACTGTTGGAATATAAACATCATAGCAATGCGAATCAGAAGAAGAACTTCGAAAAAAATGTCCGTGTTTATAATCTACAACGTTTCAAAAGCGAGGAAAGAATGATTCAAGAAACTGTAGTATTATCAGATGTATATTCAAATAAAATTAACAGTGTTTTTTAGATCGGTTAGAATCGCGAATAAAATGATAAAGAAATAGACTCATTGAAATATTCTTTTACCAGGTTCCTCCTTTTCTAAATGAACATGCCCCTGAAAAATGAGCGAGAAAGTATAAAGTGCTCCTTGATGAATTTCTCAGTTTCTGAAATGAATCAGCTGATATGATTTCAGGGTGGTTGTGAAGATTGCTGTTTGAATTGAAGATATGCTATTTGAATTTTCGATGGGTTCCTTAATGTCGGCAACTTTCTGAAGATCCCGCAGAACTAATTTTCATTTCAGTTATCAAAATCCGAAGTGGATTCTTCAGGAAACTTTGCACATTTGAAAGCTTCGTAGACAAGTCGTTCACTTGGTCGTCATGATTCTAAATAATTACAGTGGACAATTAGTAATAAACAATAGTGAGAACATATTTAATGAATTGTAAGAATAAACATATTATTTATTTAATCACTCTTTAAGTTCGTGCACGAATTAAATAAATAATTCAATTAGAGTAAATAGCATAACTGAATCATTAATTGCACAAGTTCTATTACTGTAAATATAATATTGAGATACACAAACACTGAACATGACAGAAACATTTTGGTTAATTAAATACAATATAAATAATTTTTTAATATAGGGAAGGTTTCTTCAGATGCCTGCAACAAAAAATATTCATCGATTCAGTTCAGCACAATATATTTCATAATCGAATTTGTCAGTTTTACTGAAGTTTTTAATTTCTTTGCATTTGAATTTTGACTCAGAATTATTCTTTGATCCTTTAATGTCGATAAACATTTATAAAAATCAGATGGAATTATGATTAGCACTTTATACAGGTACAATAAATATTCAGCTAATTTTGTACATATTTTGCTATGAATGTAGAATCCCAGTCCTATTGAAATTTTATTAATTGCTCTATAAAAGATCTTAAGCACGTTCATAAGCATTGGTTCATATACAGGTTTATAAAATCGACAGTTTCAACTAAAGATTTTAATTAAATTATTTTGAAATTAAATGTTCCGAACCTTATTGAATTAATTTACTTATTTTTATTTTAAAGAAAGCATTAACAAGAAAGGTATAATATTTTATTTTAAAAAATTACAAACTGATTTATATCTTGAAAAACATGACTAAGAATACAAATAAAAGTATAAATAAAAATATAAAATATAAGTAAAAATATAAAATATAAAATTTGTATAAAGCATAAAATATATATAAATAATTGGATCAAACGTATTTGTTTGTTTTATTTTTCAATAAATCAACTTTAATTATTTTCTCTTAGCATTAATATTAAACCAAGATATTTAAAAGAGAGTTATTGAGAGTTATTTGTTATCTTATAATAACAAAGGACTTTGAATGTCTTTGTAACATCAAAATATTTTAGTCGATATGGAATAAGCTACGTCCACCTCAATATAATCTAATTAAAGTCTATAACTTTGGAAACACGTCTACCTAGACTAATTTAATAGTTATTATAAGATATTCCCGAAATAGAATAGTCCTCGAAATAGAACAAGCTTCATTCGAAGCGTTTTTCCGATTAATAAATATTTTAAGAGACACGCGTGGATAAATTAAACTGTGTTATCCACGCCTCTCATTATTTGATACATGTGTGTGATAGTATATGATATTAATATTTTTATGTAATCCGAAATCTAAATTTTTCAGTAGTTTGCAATTACCTAATAAATACATACTTGTCTTATTTTTTCACATTTATTTTAAACAATGAAATTTAATACACTGCGACAACCAATTAAATAAATGTAAACATATAATTTATTATATATTATGAAAATAAAAATAAAATAAATTACACATTATTGAAAAGAAAAGTTACTTTTTGATACATTCTATGCGAACAGCATTGCGATTAATTCAAGAATTCAAAAATTATATAAAAATGTTACTAAAATCTTTAGTTTTATTATTATTATTACTATTACTATTATTATTATTATTATTATAATTATTATTATCATCATCAATTGTCACGATTTTATTCTTACCATATTATTATTATTATTAAGTGTGACGATTTTATTCTTACCACATGTCATGTAATTGAATCAATAAATTTTTATTGCAGACAAAAATCATTTCCAACTTCGAAATTGATGTTGATTGTCCATCTTTTGTATATTATTAATATTAACGGCAATGAAAAATATTTCATACGAAGAGTACAGTTAATGATTCGTTTACGCTTTTCACTATATGCTATTGCAATTATCAAATTATATGATATAATTATGGGCAGGTACGACTCTACATGGTACCATTGAAAGCGCAAAAGTTATTATTGTTTGTCAAGTTGAGAAGTTCCAAGTATTGTGAATTCAATCTCTCCGGCTTATTCGTTACATGTTACGAAGATTTTCCGACGGTAATATTTTCGATACTTTATTACGTAAATGTCATGTAATTTCAATTTATTAAAGCCTTTTGTATTTTAGATGATGAGTGCGTCTTTTTCATATTTCACTCTAATACATTCGTTTTAGTAAAATAGTTACAGACTTAATATTTATGGTTATCTGTAATAAAATTTATTACTATTATTGTGTGATGTATATGTTAAATTAATAAAGTTTATTGTCTAGTGTATATTTGTTTTTCATACTGTTAATTCGCTTCTGAAGCAAACGATAATTAGAATTCTACCTCATAACATGATAATCTGAAAATATGACTTTAGTATAATATGATGTGGAAATTTATGCAACATTTGTATATTTCGCTATTCTTATAACACGTTTAATTCGCAGAATGGAAATATCTCATCAGCAAATGAAGGTATGAAAACAATGTTCCTACAAATGTTTCTTGCTATAAAAGAGTACATTATATAGTATTAATGATATTTTAGTGAACGGAGTGATGGAGGATATTTCAAGGTGAAGTTGATTTTTTAGAATAGAATTATATAATGTCTTTGCTATAATATTTTAGTGGATTCTGAGAAAAATTAGACAATCTGCATATTAGTCTACTTTCGTTGTAAAAAGTTTTGAAGAATTGTATTGTAATGTGTTTAATTACTACGGAGTCAATTGAACGTAAATCGCTAATTAGCGATTATCAGATTGCATCATATAAATCAAGATCGAACTGCTTTATCTTTGTAACCTTCCCAAATTTCATAAATGCAATACTAAAGACTTACATGATGATTCCTATTAGTTCAGTTATTTCATTTTATTTCATTGTTTTCATTAATTGTCGTTTACTAATTATAAAAAATATTTCTAACTGTTCAAGATAAAATTGAATTATTTTTTTTGCGTGAAGATTGGTATTTGTTCTACGAAGAAGAGGACTACATATCTCCAAGTAAGAAGTCATCTCCAAGTAAGAAGTCATCTCTAAAAACAAAACCAACATTGTCAATGATACAGAAAATTGTTAAATTATGCAAATCAATTGGAAGTATTATACAACAAAGACGTTCTTCAAGATAATGTATCACATGTATTGGCTATGTATTTTGTGCAGTTGCTAATAATTGTAGTCTTTCGAATAGAACTGTTTGTAAAATTCCGAAATAATAATTTCAGACCATTTAAAATTACAAGTGCATAAAGTTTTGCCTCGTGATATTGGACAACGAGATCAAAAAAACCACAAATTTCTTTGTGGATTCAATCACTGATGATACGAAATTTATTCAAAGTATAATAATGACGATAAATGAAAGTATTCTTCACACTAACGAAATAGTTTATCATCAGAATGCTGGCACTTTATATTGGTTACAGAAGAGAAACATTATTAATATCGTTAATCACTAATAACCCCGTGTTGTATATACGAAAAATAATAAGACCGTATTATTTTGAAGGGAGCGTCTATATTGGTAAATATTTGACAGTTTTAGAAAGATATTTTCACACTCGTTAAAAGTGAAATAGGAGTCAAAAGATATATTACATACTCGTTAAGAGTGAAATAGGATATATGGTTCAAGGACGATGATGCCTCGTTACATTATCCGATGTCAATAAGGAATTGATTAAATGAAAATTTTAATAAAATTTATTAATTTTAGCTACAACTGTATAGGATGTAATTCATTTGCATAGCAATGTCTCCTGTTACTTCCAAATTTATTAATATTTAATAAAATTTTCTTAGCGGATATTAATCGAGCTATTCTATTTTTTTTTATTAATAGTTTTTCTTTTATTAATGGTTTTTTCTATTTTATTAATCAATTTTTTGACATCAAAAAGTCCTACATTGTTTAATTTTATTAAGACAATAAATCGATAGACTCACATTGGCAATGTTTTCTTATAATTATTTTGCGATATCAGTCGCTGTTTTCTTTGGGTCTAAAATTAACAATTGTTTTCGTGGTCTTTTCGTGGTCTTCTACTAGCCGTGTCCAGAATAGCATCTCTAATTACATCATTTACTAAAATTTTCTCGATAGAAAACATTGAAGAAATTTTAAGGTAACAACTTTGTACGTTTCAGCAGACATCTTTCGAACCATTTTTTCGTTTTAGCGACTAACTACTAACTGAACTAATTTTGTTTCGCCTGTAAACTAGAATATCCAATCTAAATCGGTCAAAGTGATTACTGCCTTGCAATGTCTTCCACAGTATTTTCCGGACAATCCTAATGGCCATACTCCTCTGCAATCTTCGCAAAAATTTTTGCAACTTATTGATCATTAAGTGGCCCGTCCACACTTATATCAACAAACAGCTATTAATCATATCGCTTCAGTATAAATATGGCGAATAATCCTATCAAATTCTCTATGGTTGTGCATATCAACAGTCAAATAAACGTGATCGCAGTATATTCCTTGTAGTCCGAGAATAAAATGCCTGTGCCTATTTAAGAAAACACCAAAATGTTGTTGAAACTAAAAATTGATTGGTCGTTTCGAATAAATTCATACAAAATTAAATATAAGGTCGTATACTGATTAAACAGATAAACAAACAAACTCACATGACACATGTCAGTGAATGGTATTTGTCACCCCGTAAATCTTCTTAGCACTTAATAGTATCTCATATTGATATATAACTGGAGATATGCTTCTTGTATTCAGAAGAAATTTATTTCGTTATCATCAGAGATAGAATACTTACAATTAGAAAAGAATTACCAACAGTAAATTTATATTTATTAGAAGGAAATTCAGAAATCTGTAGGGTACGGAAGTATTAATTCAAATAAGCAGTTAACAGAAATAAAAACGGAAATTATTTGGGAACTTCTTTTAATCAGCATTTTTCGTGCCATGCTGAGAAATTAGAAGTCGTGGAAAGTGGATCCTTCTGCGAGCAAATGATGATTCCGAAATGAACGAACCGATCTCATCCATAGATAGAGAAAAGATAGATGTAAAGTCCGTGGCAGTGTTACCATCGCTGTATTGGGTCAAGAAGTTGTCTCCATTCCCCATAATGTTGATGATCAGCCGCGATCAGAGTCCCCATGTACCGTCCTATCGCGGTTGAGGAGCGTTCACACATCATCAAGAACAGTCCGTTTGCTTGAGAGAAAAAGCAGTTGTTGAGACGCAAAAAGAGCATCCTGTCTTTTGCGCTGAAGTGAACTGCTATGGACTTCTAAGGAGTGCCTGTACAAGATTTTCGGTACGTTAGAAGAAAAAAGAAAGGTAACTCACCAGTGTTCAAACTAAGGAAGCCGCAGGATAAGTTTAAGGACCCATTAGTCTCCTATCTGTCGTTGAGAAGTTAAGAAACGTATATTGATTCATATCTGATCATTGATCAACTAATTATTTAGATTTAGGAAATTCTACTGACTGGCTCATAAATATATCACAGTGGAACAAATGAATATTAGTAATGTTAATGGTTTTGTCTAAATTTCGACACTGTTTACCATAAGGTTTTGAATGCATTTTCTGGAATTTGAGGTCATTTTGATCCATTTACTATATCCCTACTTTTTAAATTTTTTTACATTGACATTAATTGATGCAAGTCCATATTTTATTACGTAATGTCTAATACTATTTTGATCCCTGTCTTATTTATCTTAGACAGAATGTATTTTAATATATAAAGTCCATAATATTTAGGAATGAATACGAGACATTAAAACATAAAAGTTTATATAAATAACTGTTTCATTTGACAATGTTATAGCTATTTTATGTTTTAATAATCCGCAATTATTTACCATCCGCAACATTTTACCATTATAAAAGATACTGGAAATATCTGTCCTGTATGCAAATTCACTGTCGTATCGAGGAATTTCGCAATCTTTCAGAAGCTTCAGATTTATATCGAATCTATCGGTAGTCGTATGTACACGAAAGATGTATTTTAATACTGACAATACCTGTCGAATACATAACTGTTTTCAAGTGACTCCAAAAACAGTAATTTTGAAACAAAGTCAAATAGGAGAGATAAGCTCATATGAACTTTTTGCATTTTATATTGAAGTTATTCCACTCGTTTTGATACACATTACCTTCTTAAACCAAATTGTCAGCTTGTGTTGTTTTTTGATGACGTAGTATTCGTAACCTTCAATTTTCACAATTTGGAGGTGTTGATATCTGAATTTCAGGATTACTTGGATTTTCTCTTTCTACCGTAGAAATTACCTATGACTCTAAAGAAAACAGAAATTATTCCTTTACAAGGAGATTCTTACCAGTTCAAAACAGAATTATAAAATCTTCTTAATTATAAAATGGATTGTACATATCAGTGTCTATATATTCTTAAAAGAACATTTGAAGCAATAGAGTTTTCATGTTTGCTGCCAAACAGTAAATTTGTTTGGCATCATAAAAATAAAATTAATGATAGTGCCAGTTGAGCTGATCTTTTCGCCTTGCAAAAAAGAAAGTAATATTTTAGTAGTAGTAGAGAATGATTTTGTATTTATTGTTGGCACAAAGGAATTTAATGTTACATTTTTCGCTATTTATGATCTAAAACACGATGGATAGCGATAGCAGGTTTCTTCATACTGGCAAGAATCCCAACGTCTACCGAGCTGTCGTGCTTCATTTATTGTGAGTGCTTATTATTGTGTTTAACTCGCTCTCGTCCCACGAGTCTGTTTTGCTGATTGTACTGACAAAAACGATCAGATGCGATTCTTCGATCGGCGCTTGATTCTAGCATTGTTTCGAAGGTTACGGAAGAACAACCATATTTCGAAGTGACTGACTACCCCCTAGTCAGTTTCTATATAGTAAAACAAGCTCGCGAATCGTAAGAGCTCAGAATAACAGAATAAAGTGTATACCATATGCAAGCAAATATACAGTCCATTTTCGCCATATTCATCCTGACAAAATCATCATGCTGCGATACTAATTACTCGCCAACGCCTAAACTTTCCCCTGAGGAGATATTTCACAACCACATTTGTCAGAATTGTAGTATCATGGACAAGAAGTCTCGCTGTCATGTCATTCCTACAGTACCATAGGCAAAAAATCTGGTCGTAATGATGTCAGTTGTATAGTACAATGGACAGATGTTTAATATTTTTTAATCGGAATAATTGTTATAATCATCAGAGCAAAATTCTCATACATAGTACTGTAGAGCCGATATCATTCTGACAAATTTCTGACTTGAGATAACAAATAGGTTTAAAAACTACCTTATACGAACTTCAATTTGTAAGTCACTATTGGAATCCACTTAGATATTCCAAAAAGAAATAGTGCAAAACAAAACATTAAAAATAATAACTAGTAGGTGGGAAAAACACACTGCGGCTGATGACGAGAAGAATCTCGTCATTCGGAGTTTTATCGATTCTTTAATATCAAAATAAAAAGAAAGTCCGAATGATTTAATCAGAGACACTGGTTGTTACAGCAAAAAAAGAATTCCACTTAAGATTAAATTTACATTTATCCTCGTGGGAGATTCACCTTGTCAGATAGCTATAACAAATCTTTAATATAATCATACCAGTTTAGTTGAATTATTCTTGACTAATTTATACATTATTTTATACTGTTGATGCTGGGATTCCTTTACTGAGGACATTTTCTTTTAATGTCGTTTAATCTTTTTCTCCTTTAGTTCTTTCTCTGTATTATCTTTCTCTGTAATATCAAAGATTTTTTGGAAAATTTTTGCTTGAATTACAAACTTTTCACACGCCATATCAAGCTTTCCGCAAATAACACAACTCATAAATCATAATGATGGTAAATTAGTTCTGTCCAACAAATGCAACAGCTATCGAAACTATTGTCTTAAAAGGAAAAAAAGCTAGCATTGGGATGGTGTGTAAACACAAAATATCAGGACTTTTAATTTGATGTTCACATTCATTGATATATGCATCAATAGTGAAAACTCGAACATAAAGTTAAAAATACATTATTCGATTATATAACTAGTCGTTATTTTTCGTTAAAAGGCAAAAAACACATTAAGAAATCGATAATTTATTAAATATAAAAAAGAATGTGGTAGCAAACGATATAAGAAAGCATAATCGTTAGAATTGAATTAAATTTATTCTATATTTATTCTAAAGAAAAATTGCCCAAACTAGTTTAATGACTGTGATAAGTGTAACACAATTTAAAAAATGAAAGAAAATTGGATGATTCAATATTGATAGTAGAATCGTACGAGGAAATTAGAAAGAAAATTCAACCTGACGCAGTATGTCAAATGTGAAAGAAAATTGATAAATTTCCGAGTAAAAAGACATGTATAAATGAAGTAAAGAGGAAGAAGAGATTTTTCATCGCTAAAGAATACATTTTTAAAGACGAAATATGGAATTTTTGCAGATGAGAGTTAATACATTATTTTCGAACCTGATACATAATAATTATTTGGGCCTGTATTTTGACTGTTGAATGAACGCATTTGTTGTTGTTGATAGGATTTTGAAAAGATCTGTTAAAATGAATATTCAGAATAATTATAAATTCTTCTATGATAATAATTCATAACATAAATCTCATATTGTTCGAAAATATATATATGATACAGTTGAACTTCTGCATTTGAATCACATTGAAAATATCTAGGATCGTCAAATCAGAATATCACCCAAGACGAGAGAGGAATTAAAATTACAACTGACCGAAGAAAGGTTATATTATAACATCCAAATTTCCAATATGTTATGGACAGTCACGACTGGTGTCGATCATGCACTTTTGCATATGTCCCTAGGGGATTTTGAAGACTATTTCGTTACTCACTAATCTGGGAAATGAATAACTATAATAAATCTTCGAAATGATTTATTTTTAATTTATTTGACTAACATTTTAACTGACGATTATTGTAACTACTAATGTAGAAAAATTGTACAATTATTGTCATGGTACTCCATTGTATTAGAGAAGATGTAGATTTACTATCTACATCTTCTCCAATGCAAATACAACTTGATACATATTTTATACTCATTTACTAGTGTTAGTTGTCGGCTCTATTACAATAGACGATTTAAACGATCTCTGATACTATTGTATCAGAAATTCTAGATTATTTCTTATTATTAATTTTTTGACCTATGTTACTTTTATATTAAATGTGCATTCAAATTTAAATTCGCGAAATATTTTAAAGACATTTGGAAGAATATATCAAAAACAATGTATATTTAGCAAGTTATGTCTTTTCTTCCATTATATCTAATCACATGATACTATGAATACTACGTTTCATATTCATAAAGATGAAAAGGGCTTCGAATTTTATTTAGAAAATTGTTCATTAAATACATTTGTATCATATTCATAGGAATAAGTTATTTATTTTTCATATTACTATTATATTAAATACGGATAAATGCACGTTAAACGAAGTTTGTAAATCAGAAACATAATCAAATATATACGCGTAATAATTTCACAAATTAAATTTTCTCGAAAATAAAGCAAAAAATAGGGAAAACTTTTTCTAAATTTATATATATATACAGATAGATAACCAAAGGCCATGTACTCTAAATGTTTAGTGCAGAAATGCAGTAATAGGATAATTGGACCCTATTCAGCCAAACGTAAATTGGACAAAGTTATGTTAAATTTTTGAATGATGAATTAGCAAATTCATCAGTATCTCGTTTAATTTAAATTAAGTTTCACTTTAATTTAAAAACTTTAAAGTCTAAGATCATTTGAAGGTCATATTGTAAAGATATCTGAATGTCTTTTCTCAGAAGCTACGTGATAGAATAGAAAAATACAAGATACCTACATAAAAAAATTCCAATAATCTTGAAAAAATACATTTAAAAATGATATTTTTAAAAAAATAGTTCTTCCATCCGATTCTCTTCAACTAGATTGTTACGTCAGGATTTTCATTTCTTTATGACTAATGAAGAAAATATATAAGTGGATTGATTTTCGTGAAACACCCTGTACATACATACATACATACATACATACATATATATACTTAATGCATAAAATTTTGTTTCTTGTCTTCATATAGAATCATTCTCCTATTGATTGCACTTTCAATTATATGAAACTATTAAAAAATAGCATTAAAGTTGTAACATAAATTTAATATCAAACAGAATTCAGTAAAATATTAATCGAAACGAACAAACATCAGACAGAAGAATTAAATATTAAAGTAATTTTAGTATCATTAAAATTAATATCAAGTGACTAAAATTTTCGTGTACAATTCTTTACAATTACAGTGTTATTTATTGTTGTTGGATTCTGCCAAAAAAATAACGTTTGTAGTTTGAGACATTTATTATTTTATTCTACATTCCAACCGTGATATTGGAAAAATTATATTAGAAGATCTTTAGTTTGCTTGATGAAAAATTTTTTTTATCCTTCAAATCTGTTTATATTTATGTTTATGGCAATTCGAAGGGATGGCGGGACGACGGGGGTGGAGAAACGTAGATGATCAACTACGGCAATTTGTCCTATGAATAAGTGTTTGCTTTAGGAAAGACTGTTGACTCACTGTTAGCACTAAACCAATGTTGTCAGACGATCCAACCAATATAAGGTTTTATTCATTGAGCATACGAGAAATTTCATGTACATATATTAGAATAATAAATATGGAAAATTAAATTTATTTATATATATTTGGTCGATACTTAAATATAATTGAGCTAAATACATGTAAATAATATAATTATGATTTCGATGTTAATTGAAAAGCGCTGCAATTCGTCCGACTCGTTCGATATCTCGCATAGAACGTTCATTTTTATTTCTGAGCGTGATTTATAGTCCGCAAGTTGCGTCCTTATCCTTTTTAGAAATGCAGTTTCCAGGAGGATTCTACGAGGATTCTTCCTGCCTTTTATATCTCTCCTTCAATATGAATTTTATGTACTACCGATTTTCTGTACATGTCTTACATAATAATTATTAACGTAATTAATAACATAATAATTATTAATTGATGAAACAATTGTTCTGTCATTGTGATTGAAATTTGGAAACATTTATAGTTGTTGAAGCTTTTCTGGCATCAACGATCGCCGAGCCACATCCGACATCCCATCTCTAGAATAATTTCTACTCAGAAATCAAAACTTTTAGAAAAAAAACCTCATGCAGAATGCATACCGTAATATGACACAAACGGTTTCCGCCAACAGTATAATCTCTATCACTGATCCGCTTCTCCTGGACATCACAAAAGGTACGAAGAGCCTGAGAAGCAAATACCAAAGGACGGGGAATTCTATTTACAATTTGCAAAGAAACATACCAACACCACCAAAAAAAAATAACTCTGACAAGAAACAATAAATGATTGCAAAAAACACTGATCCTACGCTATGACAAACCAAGTTACAGGAGACTCCAGAATCAAAGCACCAGTTCTACAGGACACAACTCACAATTCTCTACTCGAGAGAGAAAAAATCATAAGGTCCAGTCCGCAATTTTGAACGTGTACATATGAGCACCTACAACACACACTCTCCTATAAAACAGGACATCGAACACAAAGCAACACTCATTGGAACATCTCCTGAAACCCAAGAAAACTTTCTATCTGTACATCGGAAGCAATCAAAGGTATAGTAAAGAAATTTCCCAATAGTAATGCTCATGGACTCGACAAGATAACAAATATTAAACTAAAAACCCTACCAATCAAACCTCCGATATAGCTATATAACATTCTCAAAGTTTAAAACTCGCCTATTTCCCCATAGCTTGAAAACCGGCAAAAGTGATTCCGATACCAAAATCGGAAATGCATATCCAGGTATAAATTTATCAGCGTCTTAGACATAATACATAAAATACTGGAAAAAATCGTGTATCAAAATCTCCTCATCCATATAAATAAATCCGAAACAATAATCCCACAACAATTTGTTTTAGACGAAATTACTCTTCCATACATCAATTACAGCGTGTCAGAGAGCACATCATGATAGACATAAAAAGAAAATTGCAGTATCAAAATTGTTATAATGTGTAGCTATATTTTTAGTTATTTTTACTTCTAATGGATGGCCTGTTTGCTGGAGATGCGTGAACGAAAAAGTATGAACGTGAGATGTGAGAAGCACAGCGTTGGCATCCAGCGCTTTTCTTTTTGAAAAGAAGAAAGTCGTGCGAGCTAATAAAGAGAGACAAGACAGAGTCGTAAAAGAGCGTTGAATGAGAGTGGTCAAAAAAAGTGGTGATTTGTGTTGTATAAAAGAATTAATTGTGTCGTTCGAGTTTATTTAAATTATTGTTGTCTGTGTTGCTTCTCTTGTGTTTATTATTTGTTGTTTTGTTTTTTCGTTTTCTTCGTTATTTAATATAATAATCATCATTTAAATTATATCACTATAATATCAATTCATATTATTGGGCCTGAAGCATTTGATTCAGTTTGGTATAGTACTTTACAAACAAAACTACATGTAACAAATATTTCTTCTTCACTCATCAATTTATAATAATCAGCTATCTTCACACAAGGAACTTGTACGTTTCCACTTCAACGGTATAAACTCAAC
Organism: Tetragonula carbonaria; assembly: GCA_032399595.1. NCBI lineage: Eukaryota > Metazoa > Arthropoda > Insecta > Hymenoptera > Apidae > Tetragonula > Tetragonula carbonaria. The sequence goes on from JAUCRC010000020.1 coordinate 231,987, forward strand.
ACTGAGAAACGTCGCAGGTGTTCCACAAGGATCCATTTATTGTCCTCTTTTCTTTATCTTATACATAAACGACTTCCCCACAGCCCAAAATAAACATAGTATGTTTGCCATTTATGCTGAGGCCAGAAAATGCAACCTCATATATCCAAAATCAGTGTACAAGAATAATTCAAAAATTAGAAATTAACTTTTCCAAGCAAAGCCACAAGCTATTACTTTCTCAATGAAGAGAACTTTGAATTTAATCACACAGAACAAATTATGTCCACCATTAAATACCTTGGAGACATTCTCGTCTCTAAAATTACTTGAGCTGCTGCAATAGAAAAAGGAATGAGTTTAGTTTATCTTACATTTCGCAAACATTACCCCCATCTCCAGAAATAACAAACAAAAGATAAATATAAAATTGAGTCTTTATGTAATATGTATCAGACCCGTCATTACTTATGCTCATCAAATTTCGGCAATTGCTGCAAAAACATACATTAATAGAATACAAAGGATACAAAATAAATTTTTCTGCGTCATACTCAATAATCGTATGAAATTTACGACACTGTAGTTAGAAAACTACACGTCACTAGAGACATTCTATCTATGCAGATTTGCATCAGTAGTTCTTTGACAACAGTATATCACCTAAAACATCATAACCTACTCACCAGCATCACTGGAAAATACAACGTCACTAACATCCCACTTAAAATAAAGACCAGATAATAAACAACGGAAAATAAAGTTCCCGAAGCAAGCAGTAATTCACCTAGCTGCCAATCAATTTCACACACACTCAGGACCTTGAACTAGCACCGCAAGTTTTTTAAAACTTTTTTCCTGCAATCACAGTCAACACGATACACGCGTACAACACTTCTCAGTTACAAACCAAACTAAATTTTTATATTAAATGCAGGTTATAGCGAAACGCTATGCCAGGGACTGCAGTAAACAGACTCAACGAAGTAAAAAAATAAAAATCAGTTCACTCCTCATCACTATAGGAACACTCCCTCTTCAAGATAAAACGTTATTAAGTTTACGTATAAGGGTATAATTAAAAATTATACTTTGCAGTGTCACAGAACTATTTATTTGAACAAGACAACACTTCCACTCTGGAATTTATAGATGTAAATATGTTACAATACTAGTTTGCTGCAATGCCAAGCTATTTCTCTCTGCTGCGCTTATACATTCTTTCGTTTTCGTACTTTAGTTCCTGGTCAAAGTACCTAATTCCTAACAACGTCTCTATAATTCTGACTCTCAACCAAATTACGTATTTTTAATCCATTTCAACGCGTGTTACATTAAGTCGTAACATAATTACATGAAATTGTAAATCAATTACTTGAAACACGTTACATTGAGTCATGCTTATCTCATGTGGAACGTAATTCAACAATAATATTTGTATTTTCACATAAATCGAAAATTATTAACAACGAATAATTTATTTTGATAAAAAAAGCAATAAAAATGACAGGACTAGAAAACAACGAGCAAGTATTTTAGATTAAGGTTACATCACTATTAGCACTCAATAACTGCGTTGTGTACGAGTTACAGATATTTCACAATTTTCGTGTATAAATAATAATACAAAATAAATACTAATTTATTTAATTCCGCTCATTTCTAATTTCTAATAAGAAATGTTCATGTTTTCTGGAATGCAATGTACTCTAAGAAACTATAATGTAGAGTAAAGATAAATATTTCAATAGGTATAACATCACATCGTATTTGTTCACATCGGTGATGTGAACATGATGTAATTAAGGCATTGTGCTCCGTGAAAGTATTATAATGTCACGACAGCTTCAAGTTTTTAATTGCAAGATAACTCATTGGACATTACGTCATTAGAAATAAAAATCGCTACAAATACATGATAGAAAAAAATTTCAAAGATTAATTTGAACACACCCAGATAAACATGTTGAACATTTTAGCCAAAAATTGTAACACATTCACTTGATGTGAGAATTAATTATATACAGATGTTTTTAGCATTATTTGAAATATCCAAAGAAAAATATAAAACACGAGTCGCGATTGTATCAGTAACTACAACATAACAGTAGCAAAAGTTATTTATTAAATGCCTAGTCTCGTGAATCATTCACGGATTAATGATAAATCTCTTTACATGCAATAGTAGATAGCTGATGTTTATGAATTGTGTGATATACTGTTATTTTTTGCATTTCATATGTGCTCGCAGTTTCATCTACACTAATTGTTATGGCCAACACGGATATGCTCCAACTCAGCGTAACAAATTAGAAATTTGATCACTTTACAAATTCCAAACAAGGCATCTCATAAATTTGAGTCAGCCTCAAATACGATGAAATCTTCCGCAACATAGGGATCGTCACGTCATAACAAGTGCGTACTCGAAAGACTGTATATGCAACGAAATCATTTTCGGAAGAGAATCGTTTTTAGGAAACGATTTTCTTTCATGGGTAGCGATGGGAAATTTTGGAAACTTTCCTCCATACTTTCTTATTGATCTTAACACGTACACCACTCTACAACTCCTCCGTTGGAAAGGATAATCTATTTCATAAAAGGGGTCTTTGAGTCAAATCATTTTACAAACAAAAAGTATGAAGACGTTAGGTACGCAGTCAGTACAGTTGTGACAAATCAGAATAGTAGAAGTTAACAAATAAATCATACGAGTGACAAGACGAGAGATGCATCGTAGTTATTCATTTCCCACATCAGTGGGTGGTCTTTTGAACTTCAAGGGACATAAGCAAAGATATACGATTGACACTAGCCGTGACTGTCCTTAACACTAATCTTTTAAACTTCCGTTTCCGTCATTTTCTAATTTCTCTTTACTTCATTAAATCTATAATGTAAATAGTATATTTTTTTAATGACAGTGAACATCATAAAATTTTTTTTAAACGTCTTTGTCCGATAACAGAAAAGTAGTAAGTAAGTAGTAATAAATGAAAATGTATAATCGTTCATTTCACAAATGAATTTAAACTCTATCAATATGTACAATAATATCAGAAAACACTATCCAAAATATGTATCAATGTTGATTTGACAAAACTTATTACACGACGAAATATATTAACAAACACCAGCTTAAATTAAAATTTTCCTTGTTTTCGTTGCAAATTTTTAACGCTTTATATATTAACAATATATTAGGAATGAAATAGTACTCACTCGCAAGCTGCATACGAGTTTAAATGAAAATAGTTGAAGTACAAATGGTGTGAAAATATTTATTCACATTGAATAATGGACATATGAAAAATTACACAACAAATTAAAGTACATAGAAAACACAATACAAATAACACAACATGTTTACAATTGCATATCAATTAGCCGCATTTCAATAGTTTCATATGTACATATTTCCAAGAATATCGAATATATGTATTATATTATTAAGAATCATCATTGTCGCTGGAAATTCATAACTAAGTTTGGGCATTATTTAAATAATATATATTTTGAAAATTGAATAATATATTATCTTATTCAGCTAAATGTCATCTAACATAACTATGCATTGGTTTATTGGAATACGAATATCTTATCTAAACTATTTCATTATTCGGTTATGGAATAAGATAATTTATCATCCTATTTTGTATTTTATATTTGAATCAATTTTTATTCAAACAGTTTCCCAAATATCTTCTAACTTGTACGACAGTACAGTCAATAAATAATTATAATTTTTTATGTCTATAATTATTTATAGTTCTATTTAAATAATCGAATTCAAATCGAAGTCAAATGGGAAATTCTTTGAAAATGTCGATATATTTTAATGTGACACTATGAGTATAAAATTATTATTCCTGCGTTATTTCTAAAATAACGATAATAAATTTGTTGAAATACTTCATTATCTGAAATTAATAGTTCACACTGTATTTTAGACAAGATGTGCTCAAACCAGTTCCTAATAGATGTACATACTTGATTTATCAGACGAGCGGGAAGTACTTCGTGCGGAAGTATCACTTTGCAGTTTACGATGTGAACACATACACGAATTGTCTCGTCACATTTTTAACTAATATTTCACATATGATTAAAGCGTCCTGCTTTCAAACGGTCACATTATATTTATTTTATTGATATTTATTAAAATATGACAGAACACGGAATCGTACAACTGACTCGATAATTAACAACATTAAACGAGTTATTATCACAATCACCTGAAGTAGAATTATATGTAAGAAGAAGACTGGAACTGTAAATTTGGGAATTGAAGCTTGGTCGGAGCAGCGTATTTGAGCTCCTTTCGTATACGTCTTTCTCGCCCGAGGTTTGAAACGCGACTGTGCTTTCGATCGATCAGTTGCCGAGGTATACGACTCCTGACATTGAATGTACGAGAAAGTATAGAGAGTGGTGGCAAAGATAGGTGATTGGTTGCTTTGTTCTTTTCAAGCGCTGCCAAGATGAACTATCATCTTTAATCACTAGTGAAAACAATGTATTTCGAAATAAAATTTGGTTCTATTTTTTTGTTGCGGATGAAAAAAAATAACCTTGAACAAAAATAAATTGTAGTTTCGGGTAAAAAAAAATCACAAAAATTTAATTTTAAATAATAATTGAAAAAGGAACGTATTAAGAAATGAGGAATCGTACTTTAAAATATTCGTAACATTAAAAAACAGTTTATATCAATTAAAATGTTTCCATTATGAATTAGTGTACCTTACCTACTATTGGCGGCAATTTTAAGAGTAAATCTGAATAATATTTGTGATTAGTGGTTAATTTACGGTTTTCACTGTTAACGTATTATATGATTCAGAGATAGAGGAACTTAAGCATAAGAAATTAGTTAAATAAATGACATGTTCAAAATTACAACTCGCTAAGTATGGTCATACAAGTGTTTAATATTAACTATCCATAATATTTAGGAGCATGATGATCACGTATATATTAATATTCATAATGCCATTGAAAATTTCCAGTCCACTATTCATACGTGATACTGATTTGGAAAATTCGATAAAAAGAGGTTCTAGATATACAATAATATATTTATTGCAATAATGAATAAATATTCTATATTATTAATGATTATCAATCGTTAACTGAATATGTTGGTGAAAGCCAATCAAATATCGCAGTCAAAAGGTAAGGGTTAGATCTGAATTAGTTGATTTTATCCAACCGCGGTAAGAATATGCTTCTGTCACCTGTCAGCAATTTAAAAATTTTTCCCACCAATAAGATGCAGATTTCCCGCCATTCGCCGAACTCTCTTAATCTCAGATAACCTCACCTATTCTCATAATTAGCAGTTAGCAGATTCAACGACTCCACGGGTCCCCAACTCGGTGCACACCCAATATTATAAAAGAACCTAAACGCCCAATAGAGCCTCAGGCTTGAATTATAAAGTCTTAAATTCTTTCTTTATTACCTTGAATCGTTTTGGAATTGGTGTGAATTGTGTTAATAGTGTTTTATTTGTTTCAATGTCCTATAATTTTTTTCTTTTTCATTTCATAAATTATAACAGTTTATTTGGTGAATCATATTATGAAGAAACTAATTAAATAAATGGTTACACGTGAAATTTATACACTTGTTCTCATTCTTTATTAAATTTACCTCCGTCAACACTTCCATGGACACATATGTATAGGCATCATTTAATATACGCAAATATAACTACCATTATAGTGATACTGTTTTTGTAAATGTCTCAGAAACTAAAAGAACCGATATTTTCGAGAGGAAAAAGTTGTTCAGTATGATGATTTCTATAACATTTCTACATTTAAATATTTTCAAAAGCTGTGCGTACAACCATACTATAGAGTAAGCCACTTAAATGATATCTAATAACTCTGTTTAACTTGTCCTCAAAAACGTAGGTAAAATATATGAATAAAATTATTCAATAGTAAGCAGGCGAAAATATGAAAATAATTTTTTGAGATGATTTCTTTGTACGTGGAGAGATTTCGAAGATTTCAAGGTCTTCTCCACTTTTTTAAACATAATGACATAATTTTTTCTAGACTAATCGATGCATCATAACGTTCTGTATAAAAAAGTATTAACTTGTGTAAGTCGAAAAATTGTTAGTTTAGGATTTTATATTTTAATTTTAATCATGTAAAATTTATGCATTAAAGAGACAGAACAGTACTTATACTGTTACACATTACTATTACACATTAATACACGAACAGTACTTATACAAGAATTCAGTAGAATTCCTATGAAATTTCGAAAGAAATAAATTTAACGCTAACTGTGTATGTATTGCGTAGCACAAAAAACAGGAACAAAATTACACACAGAAAAATGAAACGTAGGTACTATGAAGTTCTGAATAATTCCAGCTATATCAGAAAATATGTAAGATAGAATTCTGTATTTCAACTACGATCAAAAGTGCAACGTCATTTTCATGCTGGAAACCAAACTGAATTTCTTTATAAAAGAAGATATTTTATTGCGAATCCTTACATGTTAGTTTGATATTTGCTACTACGAATGAAGTATACGAATTTGTATGTGACATTAATGCTCAGAATGAAACCGAAAGATGTTTGCAGATCAGCTCAATTTCTAATGTTCCTGAAAAATCTGTTTGCGAGCAGTGAGCCTCGAAATTTCACGTTCATGTCACTTCTGTAAAGGTATGATGTGTTTCTTTTTTTGTGAGTTTTTGCTTGGTGAGTGAGCTAAGAAAGAAGAAATTCGCTAATTTACAAATTGAGTTTCACGTCATTAATACAAGGATAACGATGTTTTGATCGTAATCGCAAAATGTCGCAACTACGCAGATACATGATGCGTTATTGAAGAGCAAAGAAAATTCTAAATTTTCCAGTAATCCCAGCAAATTAGACGTTCCTCTTACAGTAAACGACTAAAACGAAATATGATACACGAATGGAAAAACCTCAAACGCAAAAGTAACAGAAAATCATAAAAACTTTGTATAAGTATTTTCCGCGCCTTAACAAATATTTGAAAGAGAAATAAGAAAACCTCCAATTCAAACATTATTTTCCTCTTAAAAAGCACGAAAAAGATATCATTCAGAAGAATCATGAACATCAATATTCGTCGTTTGAAATTATGTTCTGGCACATGTTTTTGTATCAGTGTATCATCACGACATGAAAAATGTAGATACTCCTATTAATATTCGGACACCAAATATAAAAGATATAAGAAGAGCTTTCATAATATAAGGTCTCTATTTTTCGTTCATTTCATTCGATTCATCCTTTATTTCATTCTTAAAAAGTTTTTACATCATATAGCGGTTGAGTAAGTGAAGATACTGATTATTTCTTCCTCCTTCACATAAAAAACCATACGTATATTGCACGCGTGGAAGTGTTATTACTTACAGTGGGTATAGAAAGTATTTACACCCTGAGAATTTTCAGCAAACCTTATTATAATTATTGTTTATTAAATAATTTTTGAAAAAGAATGTATCTATACATGTTCTATAGAATATATCATAAAAAAATATCATTCATTTGCATAATTTGCAAAATTGACGAAAAGAATTAATAAATCAGCAGAAATGTACAAGCAGAAAGTATTCGTACAGTTTTCATGGTATACTTGAGAATCTCTTACGTTTAAAGTGTAAATTTATGATGTAAACGTCGTATAATTGTTTTCTAATAATGATTAATCATATCAATGTACTGAGAACAATTATTTTTTTGTAAATAAAATTTATTATTGATGTCGTACAGTTGCACGAACACTTTCCGCTCGCATATTTCTGCTGATTTATTAACTTTTTCTGTTAATTTTGCAAATTATGTAATGGAGTAGTATTTTTTTACAATACATATTTCACAGAACACTCCAAATACGTATAGATTAATTTTTTATAAAATTTATTTAACAAACAATAATTATATAAAGAATTGTTTGAAATTCGTCAATGTTGTTCAATGTAGATCTATGGAAGAAAACTCATTTTGAACTGATGCGAACAAAGAAAGATATAAAATGGATGATAAATAAGACATTATTATTAAATCCATTATTGAATTTTGAAATAAAATAAAAAACAAACGAATCAATACTTATAGTGTAATTTTTTAAATTTTTAGTGTATACTCTTTTATTCAAAGTGACTTACGGAACATACTGAAATTATTTGGTTATTTCCTGAAATATTTTATGTATGAGTTACCTACTAACTATAGTTATAGATAAATAGATAAATAAAATAACAATAAAAGACGAATCTCATATCATATGCTGCATGACGGATTTACTTTTTTCGAGGAATATGATCGCTCTTTCTTTTATTTTTCCCATTATATATATACATCCCCTATATATACATCAAAATGAAATAAACCAGTCTTGTGAAATCCACGACAGCTTGAGTCAAATATATTACAATAGCAAAATATATATCTTAATTTTCATGTTCTGATTAGGATTATTAATTTAAATGAGTAATTTGGACAGTTTTGGTTATTTATTTTATATAGCAGTATGTCTAACCGAATAATATGAAATATCTCCTGTATATCCAATATTGTTATTTTGCCTTTGCTAGAATTGAATCTCATTTAATCAATTACTGATTATTCTTGTTTGATGTATCGGTTATGTTGATGCAAATGAAAGTCCTTCGTCAGTTTACTATATTGTATTTTGATACGATGAAGTATGTAAATTGGATGTTTACGTATGTTTGAAATAATCTTTATCTATTTAATGTAAATTATAAGTATTTTGGAGTTGCGTACGTAGGAAATTTTCAAGAAATTATATAATAAAATAAAATTTTTTTCGATATTACTCAAATTACACAAAATAATAAAAATATGTTTCTACGAAAAAAGGTTGCAATTGTTGCGAAAATTAATCAAATTTTTGCTTTATTAATCAAACAGAGAGAAATATCGCTACATAAATAGACATACCTAAATCAATATTCATACTTAAATAGCTATATCTTATTAAAGAGGTGGTCATGGAATTAAATACAAGAAATACATTTTTGCATATAAAATAATAACAATAATAGAAATTATTTTAAAATATGGCTAATGATTTTTGAAAATATTTGCAGATGAATGAATAAAAAACTATTTACTTCAAGTTAAATTTGATTCAACTCACCAACTCAGACTGACCTTAATAATATATGAAGATCACGGTCATTCTTTATCTGTATATTTTAAAAGAATTACAACGTCCTTCATCTTCATTCTTTCAGATTAAAATTCGCACACTTAGCAACCATTAGAATACACCGGAACATTTAATATTGAAACTAAAATATTTGATCAGATAATTTTTTTTTTTATCTGAGAGGAAATGATTTCTAGTATATCTAGAAATATCCTCCTCTCAGAAAGAGCAATTTAATTAAATTAAATTTCTGAAGGAATGGTCTCTTTTCGTTTAACTTTTTATTTTTTTCGAACTGTTGCAATATTAAACAGATAATTTATTGACATATAAAGTTAGGTCCAAAGATTCCAAAAACGCAATAAATCTAATAAAAGTAGTCATTTTTAGAAACGCTTACATTCTTAAGGTTTCTTCAATTTGTGATGGTACATGCCTGCACAAACGGAAGAGTTTCAGACGCAAAAGTTTTTCAACAAACAATATTTTACCATAAACTTATAGAGAGAAAAGTTAAAATTACTTAGCTTTTGTATAAATTTGCTTAAAAGAACATGCCACCATACAAATTTATGAATGATCAAGCATTCCCCAAAGTAAAAAATTTAATCTAATCATTTCCGGACAAAAAATTTACAGGAAGACTGTTAGTAAAAAAACAAAAAATGTTTTACTGCTAATTATAAACAATAATAATTTATATTAATCTATTAATATTTCAATAGCAATTGTTCGAATATTTTTGTAAATATGTATATTCACTGTATATTCAGATAATAATTTTGAGAGCAAGAAAGTATTATTAAAGAAAGATTATTAGCTTGAGACTATGAAACATCGAAATACACGAAATTTCGAATTTATAATTTGTCAGAATTCTTTTTGAAGTAGTCACAGTTCTTCATATCTCCTTCGAACACGAAGCTACGACTGCGTCTCAATCGATCGATTGTTGCTAGCAATATAACCGCTATATTTTCAAATACATGACAAAATATAGAGAGAGATGGCAAATATGAGTGACAGCACGTGCAATTTGTAAAGATCGATATACGCTTTCTCGTACGGAGAAGGAAAGTGCATCAATCAATGATGAGGGAAACATGCAAAAGGGGAAAGTTAGAATCAGTATCACGCCAACTATCTCGCCGTTCTTTCCACTTTTTTTCAAATTCACAGACATTTGTATTATTCAACTGTTATTGATTATTGCGTTTCAAGTATTATGGTTTAATATACAGCATTTTATGAGAGTATTTAAACACCGGCCATAAAGTATATTTCTCTTCTTGTGTGTGTAAATGTGTTTGTGTAAATGTGTGTGTGTAAATGTGTGTGTGTGTGTGTGTGTGTGTGCAATATATTGTTTTTATATTTATATACACACAACAGTGTGTGTGTGGGGGGGGGGAGTGTATATACATATTCCGTTACAAAGAACATTTAAAAATTTCATTAACTATCAGATCATGGAACAGGACGATGTAGCATTGATATGAAGAAGAGCTGTCTATCGTTACTCGAGCTGTTTGACTAATGGATTTAAGTAATATAATTTGATGAGTAGGAATGAATCACAAAACAGTGCAACGAAACGTTCAAGAGAAAGGCTTCCGACTTTTTACATTTCACCGCATATCAGATGCATAAATAGCAGATAAATTGCTGTGGGATGCAGTATTGTTATTTGCTAGTTTATTGTTTGCACATATTTAATTAGTTCTATATTTAGTCCCCTCTAGTGTATAGTATAGATACACTATTCTGTATACTTTTCAATATTCTTTGTTCTTTTTGCGCTCTGTGCCTATTCTCTTTCCTCATTTTATTCATTTTTTTTGCTTCCCTTTTCTATTCTATACACCTTCGTTTTTCCAATGTTTTACAGTCAAACGTTAAATTTTATTTTATTCTATTCTGAATTTCATTCTGTTCTTTTAGTCCATTCTATCTGTAATATAATATTCGTGAAATATAGCTACGACATCAAACTAATTTAACAATAAGTCTAAGTCCAGAGATGCAACCTAACATAAGTATTATAGAATTAAATGCTGGAGAATCTTGTATAGATTTCTGGATTGATCGCTTCTGGATTGAATGCTGTTAATATTTCCTTTATATTTTAATATTCTTTATTCGTAAATTTTACTGTATTGAATATTTATATTTTACGATATCATTTTAGTAATATTAATGACTTTAGTAATATTAACGAATAATATCATTATTTTTGTTAACTGTCCATATTTTTTATGATTACCAACAAAATTGCTATTTTTGACTATATTCTTACTGAAGTAACATTGAAGAACCTTCAACAGTTTTTTGTTGCTACATATTCTAAAACATCTATTTATAAAAACATTTTGTCCTGAAGTAGTAACTGGAGCAATATAATATAAAATATATTCGACTGTTATTTCAAGTTCATAGTAACATTTGTTGCAAACAATAAGTTATATACATGTAGAAGTCTTTGTTCTCAACTGCATTTATTTCTGCACTATATATTATTTTCAATGATAGAAAAAGAAGAAACAGATAACGTGTGTTTGACTACGCTCGTACCACCAAAAATTCTGAGGATGAATTCATGAATAAAATAACAATAGAAGACGAATCTCATATCATATGCTGCATGACGGATTTACTTTTTTCGAGGAATATGATCGCTCTTTCTTTTATTTTTCCCATTACATATACATCAAAATGAAATAAACCAGTCTTGTCAAATCCACTACAGCTTGAGTCAAATATATTACAATAGCAAAATATATATCTTAATTTTCATGTTCTGATTAGGATTATTAATTTAACTGAGTAATTTTGGATAGTTTTGGTTATTTATTTTATATAGCAGTATGTCTAACCGAATAATATGAAATATCTCCTGTATATCCAATATTGTTATTTTGTCTTTGCTAGAATTGAATCTCATTTAATCAATTACTGATTATTCTTGTTGTTTGATGTATCGATTACGATGATGCAAATGAAAGTCCTTCGTCAATTTACTATATTGTATTTTGATACGATGAGGTATGTAAATTGGATGTTTACATATGTTTGAAATAATCTTTATCTATTTAATGTAAATTATAAGTATTTTGGAGTTGCGTACGTAAGAAATTTTCAAGAAATTATGTAATAAAATAAAACTTTTTTCGATATTACTCAAATTACACAAAATAATAAAAATACGTTTCTACGAAAAAAGGTTGCAATTGTTGCTAAAATTAATCAAATTTTTGCTTTATTAATCAAACAGAGAGAAATATCGCTACATAAATAGACATACCTAAATCAATATTCATACTTAATAATGAGCTATATCTCATTAAAAAGGTGGTCATGGAATTAAATACAAGAAATACATTTTTGCATATAAAATAATAATAATAATATAAATTATTTTAAAATATGGCTAATGATTTTTGAAAATATTTGCAGATGAATGAATGAAAAACTATTTACTTCAAGTTAAATTTGCTTCAACTCACCAACTCAGACTGACCTTAATAATATATGAAGATCACGGTCATTCTTTATCTGTATATTTTAAAAGAATTACAACGTCCTTCATCTTCATTCTTTCAGATTAAAATTCACACACTTAGCAACCATTAGAATACACCGGAACATTTAATTTTGAAACTAAAAAATTTGATCAGATTATTTTTTTTTTTATCTGAGAGGAAATGATTTCTAGTATATCTAGAAATATCCTCCTCTCAGAAAGAGCAATTTAATTAAAAAAAATTTCTGAAGAAATGGTCTCTTTTCGTTTAACTTTTTATTTTTTTCCAGTCACATAACATTCATGAATTCTCAAAAATCTTACATATCGTAAGACAATACAAACCAATATATGTGAATCATACTTGCAATATATCAAAAAAATTTTTTTAAGAAACTATGTTTGCTTGAGTTTTTAAAAAAATGGACAATGTTGGTACAACATTAATCCGTTCAATCCTAAAAAATATATCGTTCTTGATTACATGCGCAAAAAATGTCTAGGACAATATAATTTCTTGTTTTGCGTAAACGAAAATAAGTGTTCATTTGTTCGATGTTGTGCAAATAACTATTTGTAGCTATATTCTAACATTTTGTTACTCATTTACCCTCATTTGTATTTTGTTATACCATTCCTTATTTCTTAATATACTCCTGTTCCAATTATTATTTAAAACCAAATTTTTATTTCTTGCTCAAATCCTACCAAACCAATAATTTACTTTTCGCTCACAATTACTTTTTTCAACAGCAGCAAAAAAGTTGAAAGTAATTTCATTACCGAGTTTTGACTATTGATCAATTTGTTTACCTTGGCAACGAGTGAAAACAACAAAGCAACTACTGTTCCCACCACTCTTTACATTCAAAGTCAGAGGTTATATACTGGACAACTGATCAATCGAAACGCAGTCGTGCTTCAAACTTCCGACAGGAAAGACTCACGTCAAGAGAGATTGATTAGATTGCTCTGACCGTTTCGATTCAATAGTTCCAATCATTTTCTTGCATATAATTCCACTTCTGGTTGTGATAGTAACTTGCTTAATGTTGTTAATTCTTGAGTAAGTAACAGTGATATGTTCTTCACCGAGTATCAGTAATGTAAGTTCATTGCAATGTGAATTTTCGAAAAAAGAGAACGCTTAAATTGTATGTGAAATATTTGGAAATAGAGAAGCGATAATACAACTCGTGTATTTGTTCATATCGTAACAATGCAAAATAATATTTTAGCACGAAGTACCCACTCGTTCGTCCTTCGGATTAAGTACCTATGCATTTATTACGAACAGGCTTGCTCACATTTTGTCTGAGATAAAATGTAAACTAATAATTTAAAAGAACGAAATATTCCAACTAATTTAGTACTATTATTTTAGAAAAAATGTAGACTTTATTTGTAACTTTATTTACATAGAATAATATTCAAATAATTTTTTGTTGAAATTGGTTCGATTGTTCCAATAAAATTACCGGCAATCTAAATAAGAAATTATGATGAGATTACTTAGTGACAGTGTGTCTTACGAGAATTAACAGATATTTGAGAAATTATTTGAATAAAAATTTATTCAAATGTAAAATAAAAACTAGAAATAAACTAAAGAACAAAATGGTTTCGATGGTTCAAATAAGAAGCAAACGCATAATTGTATCAGGTGACATTTAGCTAAATAAAATAGTATATTATTTAACTTGTTATTTTTAAAATACATGTCATTTAAATAATGTTCAAGCTTGATTCTGAATTTATAGCGACAGTGAAATTTCTAATAATATAATGCCATTCTTATTATTCTTATTATTCGAACTTGAAATGCAACTAATTGCTGTGAAATTGCAGCAACGTTGAGTTACTCCAATGTGTTTGAACTCCACTTGAAATTGTCAATATGAACAAATATACAAGTTACTAATCTCATTTTGATATTCCTTAATAAGAACTGTTTCGTTCATGCATCCATATAGTTAGCAAGTAAATGTATTGTATTTTTCTCTTATTAGTTAGTATGTAAACTAAAGTAAGTGCAAGTGTTTGAGAAAAACATAAAAAATTTTTGAAATATACAGCATGTATAATCCGCCTCTATTCAAATCGATCTTTAAAGTTTATTTGTTTATGCTTATTATATTTTATGTGTGTATACATACCTATATCAGCGAGCAATTTCGGAGTTAAAACTACCGTATCACTTGTTTACAGTGAGCATTATATTTCTAATTATAACATTATTTTCATCAATGTGAACAAAGACATATGTTATTACATTCGTTATAATATCTATCCTTGTAGTGCATTGTAGTATTTAAGAATACTTTGCACTTCACAGAACGTGAACATTTCTCATTATAAATTAGACCGGAGTCAAATTTAAATTAGCATTTGTCTTTATATAATTTACGATAAGATACGAAAATTGTGGAATTTATGTTCCGTTATATAATATAACTATTATATACTATTATATAATTCCTAATTATTACTATGAGGATGATGTGTACGAATGCGGTCATTAAGTGCATTATGCTAATGAAAATTTAATCTTAATTTAAAACACTTGCACGTTGCTTTCTACTCATCATTTTTGTGGTTCTCTCCATTAAGTTAAATTATGCGTTGCTAATAATTCTCGCAAAATGTATAAATACTATATACAGAAGATTTATCAATAAATATTGTGATATTGAAGATATTAAATTATAGATAGTGTGATATATTAAATTATTCGTAAGTATCGAAAAATATATACAAATTTTAATTTTTCATGTTTATTATTATACGTGAATAGATGAATAAATCTTACGTGAATAACATTTTTCATGTCAAATTATACTTTGTTCCAAATGTGAAGAATTTTTACTTGATATTATTAATATTCTTCTATTTAATTGATATTAATTATAAATATTTGATATTAATTCTTTCTATTTAATATTTAATCCTTGAAGTTTGATACTGCATTTACACTACAACTTTAACGTTATTTTTTTATAGAATCTTATCTAACAGAAAGTGCAATTAATAAAAAAATGATTCTATATCAAAAGACAAATAAACATATATGTTGAAAAAAGTTCTTTCATTTCTCACTTCATTTTTGAGAAAATTTGTGGAATCATTAAATATGCATATCTCGTTTCATTACATTTCATTGTGCATTAATCCATCCTTATACTTGTTAACTAGAAATATACAATGTATTTATATAAATATATAGAACAAATAAATTTAACGAATATTAAAATACATTTCTCTTGTAAATAAAATTTTCTTATCCTGTGAATATAAAACACATAGTATTCAAAGTTTCATTCGATTAGACGTAATAAAAGAGAAGACACAAAGTTTCTCCTTAATAAATCATTAATAAATATATTTTTGTACCTAAAAGTGCAATAAAGAGAATTTAAAATAATTTTCTAGTTAGCTAGTTGATGCAAAATTTTTGTCACACTAATGTAGGTAAAAAAGGTAATGACGAGTAATCTGAAAATTTTATATGCAATAAAAAATCGGAGATTGTATAGGATTTTTTGAACTGGTTGTAATGCGACTGACAATTCATATCAGTGAGTGAGTAAAATATACATTGTGTCTTATAAATCGTATTTGGAGTAGGCCCTATTAATCCAACTATTTTGTAGTGTAAAATGAGACCATTCGGAATTTCAGTTGAAAACAATATATAATTTTTTAAAGGACAAAGTAATATTTTATGTTATTCCTTCGTAAAGTTAAAGTGTCTTTCATTCAAATAACATTATATTACCTGCTTCAAGCAATATCTAGTTGCATTAATAAATACCTTAATATTTACTTGCTTTGTTACCGTTTAAATTTCTTCTCAGTTTATTCTCCAAAGTAATTAATCAATTATTGTATAAAATCAGACCTTGTTTTAAATTTCGAAAAGTTCGAAATATCCAATCTAGGCTATCAACGCTTTCATTCCAGAGACCCTTTATCAAATATATATCCATACATCGATATACACGACATTTTAATTCCCTTAACTTACGAGAAATGTTTCTGCTTAAGCATAATATTACCTTCTTCTGTAAAAAAATCTTTCTTTAAAAAAAAGAATCTCAAAAAAATAACTTTCGACTACTATTGAATTTACGCGCATTGTGATGTTCCTTAAACTGCATATGATTCATGTAATTCTTCGCACAATAATCAACAACATATGACGTAATAATAATATATTAACATTTGAAATTGTATTCATTTACTTTTTGTTTCTGTTCGGGCGATTTCCCATAAATCTACATAACAGATATTAGTATTATGCGTACAATGTTAGGCTTATTTTTCACATAAAATAAGTTATTATTCTATTTTTAGATAAGAACAACGGTTTATCCGTTTTTTATGCTGGCAAGAAGTCCTAACGTGTACCACACTCTGTCGCACCTATAGTTTATTGTTGTCTTTCCCGGTTGCTGACCTGCGTGACTGTTGTTTAGTGTCGTCTAAAGACGGGTGACATCGATTTCTTTATCAATGTTTAATAATCATCGTCTTTAGAGGAACTACGTTACAGCCGGCTCATAGTTTAAAGTGAATGGCTCTCGTTTGCCATCATTGTTCCATAAAGCAGGCCCTCCATCAGTGGGGAAGACAGTAACGTATCATTCGTCAGTGATTCAATATTCGTTATTACAGTATTCGTCGTAATTAGTCATATAATCAATTCGTCAGTGCGTATCACTGCGATTCGGTCTTCCGCTATATCGCCAACAAAAATTTCATTAAATACAGTCCATCAACTGCTAGTGATTCTGATCTTATATCGGAGTCGCTCATTTGACAAAGATACCTACCATCTCATAACACTTCACCGCACGGACGCTATCCGCTCCGACTGCGAGCTTGCGAACCACGATCATACTATTTGACGCATCGCGCCGCATCAATTTCATGTCATATGTGCAAGTCGCTGAGTAGACAAGTTTATAGCAGGACAAGTTTATAGCAGAGAAAATTACTTTTGAGAATCCGTTGGCTATCTGTATAATACATACATAATTAATATCTGTTTAGTTTCACTTTCCAAAATTAGTCCCAGTTCTTTTCCAGAAACCTCAATAGCATTATCCTGTCAGAAACTTTAAGAGTGAAGTTCCCAAATACAGTATGACAGCAATAGGCGTATAAGTGTCACCGAGGAAAACCCCACGGATGAACAGAACTTACTCACTTCCGCGTAACTTACTCTGCCCTCCAAAAAGGAAGGACAAAGGAGTGCATTTTAGAAGTAATCCATAAAGATACTTGGAAGGGTCAACTACTCAGGCAAAGCAAAATGCTACAATCGATCGAAGTCCGTAAGAATCTTACAGTCAGCCTCAGATTTAAAGAATCTCTTGATTTACGAATTAGGTAATTCTTTGATTGTGCTCCGAGTATATAGAAATACTTAATGACTCAGATCAATACTGTACCAAAACACCAAGTATTAGAGAAACCACGTCACACATACAACACATACACATACGTTCATTCAGCAATCAAAATCCGTATCTTTGTGGTCTCTAGTTATATTTGGGTGGTCCTTCGTACATTATAGACGACATCCTTGCGATAGCTCACAATTAACGAGGTGATTCCCATGCTTGCAGTGTAAACATTGCAAGTGATTGTTTATAAGTATAAATGAATAGTTCTCTCTACATTCGACTCAGAATTACGAAATTTAATTACTTATAGAAAAATAGATTAAAAAAATGTTTTTTCTATTTATGTCTTCAATTAATATCGTATCGTAAGTGGTGTCTTATTCAAGACTTGTTCGTGTTTTTATGTGTAATTATGGATGTTGTTCCTTGAAAAGCTATTTAAAAAAAAATAGATTAAAAAAGAGATTTAGTATAGTCTTAATTGTACAAAATAATAAGAAACTAATAGAAATTTGTATTAATATGGTACCAGTATATACGAACGATAGATACCAATCGAGGATTAGTTTTATTTAATTGATTTTTAAGTTATTTTACCTTCTTAATTAATAGTTATATTACTCGAAAATAAAGGCTCTCAGAAAAAAAATCTTTCCTTAGTCTCTTTTAATTAATATAATCATTTTATTTTTTTGAAACTTATTTTCGACTGGAAAATGAAATTCCTTTCAATGTCCGACGGTAGCCACCTGTACTTTTGAAACTTCTCACTTGTATTTAAAATTTATGTTATGCTTGATTTAGCATTTGTATAATAAAGAACGAGCGTGGTAAATAATTTAGTAGACAATATAGCCAAGATGATAACTGTGACAGATAGTAGATGATCATACGTGCGAAAGGATTTAAAATAGAAATGCATTAATAACGTTACATCTTGTGAAATTGCGACTATTATATGATTTCGTGTTACACTTGAAAATGTGAACCGATTTATTTCCATTGGTTCAAATTAGTTACAAATTATTATCACGTAACATTTTGCGTATTGTGCTGTGTAAACTTAAGCTGCTTTCATTCCGTAATTTCACCATCATTTTGAATATACAATTTTTTATCTAATTTTTAGTTTAACATGCACAAATACAGAACAGTAACAAAGAATACAAGAAAACAGAAACCAAACGATATGTCTTATTGTTCTAAAAATACTTATATACCTTTTTTCTTATATTATTATTAATTAGGTCATCTAAAAGTCCAAATTCATTCCCAATGATTCTAAAATATGTACAATTATTATTTATTAAAAAATACTTCCAATTATTGAACTGAATATCTATATTTACCTAAATATTTTATATTTGCATTAATTCCATATACGAACATGGATCTACATGTTTCATTCTAAATCAGATATGTTGCAGAATATTCTGCATTCACTGCTTGAGTTTTCACTTTTCATTTATGATACTTGGGATTATAAGAAATGGTGTATTCCTAAGTAGTTCCCAACATATAATGGTAATTATAAATTTTACTGATGATGTCACATGATACATAATAATACGTACATAATTTGTTATGCGATAACAAATTATATGTAATAATATTATATGATAACGATGTACTCGTACCTGAAATAACATCGCATAGATTATACATGTCAGTTTATGTATTAAATGATGCGCAGTAAATAAATCCATACATACCAAATGTCAAACCTTTTCTGAATCGTATTGGTAATCAAAATTAATAAAATCCAAATATCATTTGACAGACATCAGATATTTTATAAATTACATTAGATCTTTGTTTAACATGACAGATTTATATGACTAATTATTATTCCTGAGAATTGTTTCAGATTTTCTCTTGCTTTTTGTGAAACCGTAGAAACTACATAGTGACTGAGTCCCACAACTACGGACCAATCAAAAACCTGCTTTCTGCACTAAATGTATAATTCATATTCAGTACATCGGCTTGTGGATGAGACGAATTATTCAAGAAAGTTTGACACTTGATATAACAGGATAAAGAGATTTAAACATTCAGGTATATCAACATATTATAATTGTATTCAATTATTAATCCAATTATTATTCAATTATTAATCCAATTATTATCCAATTATTATCCAATTATCAATCCAATTATTGTCCAATTATTACCCAATTATTAATCTAATGATTGTCCAATTATTAATCCAATTATATCGAATTATTATCCAATTATATCGAATTATTACTCAATTATATCCAAAATATTATTTTGGATCTTAAAGGTAATTTTTTGGCAGGATAGTATTAGAAATGCAAATTCATACAATTCGAATGACACTTTCAGATGATCATTACAGACTTAAATGATACCTATGATTGAGACTAACTTCAAATAGCGATGGTAATGTGATTTCTTATGAAAATAAATGGAAGTCAAGTTTCACCTATCCTTTGGATAATGAAAATAACAAAACAAATCTCTAAACGTGCCCTATAATATACTTCTAAAATTTATTGATTTTCTGGATATTTAAGCAGGAAATAGCTGAGACAATAAATATCCTTGAGTCAATGAATATTCCCTGTTACGAGCGAATAAAGGAAATCTATTAAAAAAGTTTCTCTCGTTCTAAGCTAGCATTAATCTCTGTTGTTTAACGCAATATTAAAAGCAATGAAAAACAATTTGTCTGATATCTCCAGTTATTGGTTCACTTATGTCTTTCATCATGGAAAATATAAGTATATGTCGTGTGCAATCAATAGAATGCAACTTGTTGCATACTGAAACTATACATAAGTAAAGTGAAAAGTACGTATATACATCACAGAAACGACTGTGCATTCACATGTCTGTAGAAAATTATATTATATATTATACGTCCATAATACTGGAAATAAACCATCGATGTCTTCTCAACTCTAATGTGTTTAAAGACAAAAGAAGATATATTCATTTTCATAAATATATACAATCGGCCTGCGCAATTTTTTCCGATAAATTGCGTGACAATTGATCGACGCTGTTTTACCATACAAAAACTAGCGACTTATGCGTAATGAATTTTACCCCTTCATTTATAATTATGCTAACTAACCCTACAGTATACGAATGTAGTTATTATGAATTCAATTCTCACGAATAATCTGTTTTGCCACCTGTTCTCTAATGTGAGACATTTTAGAATCACGCGTGTCAATCAATACAGATAATTGCAGCTCATGAAAAATGGTAACTTGCACGTTTCACCTTTTTTTCTTTCGTTCTGTTTTATTATTGCATTAATTCTTTAACACTAAACATATCAATTATGTATATCTGTTATGCTTGAGAATTCTGTTTAGAAATTCTTATGATTTGTTTGAATTCAGATACATATTTTGATTTTAGTTTCTATAGCTACTAGCGCTGTATTACAGTACTAACCTAAGTCGATATGACAGGATGGACACGGAAATGGTAATAACATATACGAGATATATGAATAGACATTGCATCTTACAGACTTTCGTAGTCAGTGACCTGAAATACCGACATACAAAAAAATCATTTGTTTTTCAGCGCAATCTACGTTTAAACAACGGTCATTTGGAGAACTAGTGAACGCGCCAGCAACATGATTTCTGAGACCCATTACAAATGTCAAATTTTCAATACCGAAATGTGAAGCCAGTAACCAAAGACGAGGTAACCGCAGTCTATCCTTCATTATATCAGAAAAAGCACTAACTAAATTTTTCGTATTTATTATAACTTTTTTCAACATACAGTAAATTAAAATTTTTAAATTATTAATACATTGTTCTATGTATAAATGATTTTATTGTATTAAACATTCTTAAAAACAATTTTTAACTAATTAAATTTTCAACTATTTTAAATTATTATTAATATTAAAATATGGAAACTCTTATATATCCTCGTTTTCATATTCCTTATGTTATATATTCTAATTTGCGCAAAATTGTTAAGAATTTTATCATAACTGTGCAGTGCATTTGTTGTGACAAATAATATAAATTTCGTAATTCATTAGTATAAAAATTACGCTTATTAATCAAAATATTATCCTCCCATAAACTACTTTGCCTGTTAATGTTACGATGATAACAATATTTTGTTATTTATTTAATAGAAATCTTTAGTAATTGATGAAGATTTAATTAACATATCTACAAACATATCTACGGAATATATCATTATGTATATATATATATATATATATATAAAATATTATTGCATCTCGCAAAATTAATCAATGTTGAATGTGTTTACAAATTTGGTACGGAAGAACACATTGTGTGATGTAAATTATATGTTTGCAGATAAAGGGGTAGGAAGAAAACTTATACTTTACAATTTCACAAAACTTTATTGGAACAAGATAGATTTTTCATTAGATAAATTCATTACGTAAAAATATGTATCTTTTTCTCTGATTTGTACTTTGCACTCCTTCGAACCTGAAGATGGCTCATAGCGTGACGAATTCCAAACATAATAATTAAAGAACATAGGTATGAGATCTCCTATTGAAAGCATATTTACACGCTAAGAGAATTTTGTCTAATACTGTTTCATTCGTCAGGAAAATATAAAAAACATAATATTTAAAACCAGGAAAAGAATTTTTAAACAGTTGTTTTTAATTCTTTTTAATTTCCTTTCTTATTATTTTTAACAAAACTTCTTATTTCTTAAAATATATATTTATTAATTTTTACAGAACAGTACACATAACAGATAAATGAATAATACAGATATTATTATTTTTAAAATTACTTCTCTTTCAATTTAATCGTATTTGAAAACAATTCAACTCTTATTAATTAAAAAATAAGTCACTTTCCGCTGCAGCTGTTGATAAATTTTCATGAATTGTGACTAATTTGTCTAAAACAATATCATAAAACTTGAACGAATTTTAACGAAAAAAAAAAGAAAAAGTGAAATGTTATATTTATACGCAGCGTGTTTTTCTTTCATCTCAGTTTCCCTATTATTTTATTATGCAACGATAATAAATGAAAGAACAGAAATAATAGCACAAACAATGAATGAAATAATAGAATAGCATGTCCACGTCATCAGTACGTATCATGGGCTTTAACATTTATTATTGTACTTTGTAACAATTTTTAAATGCAATATTTATATTTTTATCACAAAGATTAATTGGAAAGTGAATTAACATTCAAAAAATTTTATTTATGATAAACAGCGATATTATTTGCGTGATTTATTTTCAATGTAATAAATATGAGAGAAATGAACTAAAACATTATTCTTGTTTTATACAGTATTATATATAAAACAAATGTATTATTGAAAATCAGAAATTTATATTTTTGATATTATTTAATATCAAAATTGTTATCAATAATTTCTATTTAAATCAAAAATTTACTTTTAATTATTGCTCATTGTTTATTATTTAAATAAAATTTTACCGAAATTATTCAGCTCGGGTCGAATCGGATAACTTGGACGGTTGTGTTTGGACGGATTCGAAGACATACCAAATATCTTCTAATTCGCTTTATTTTTTAATTTCACTAGTTCATCTATTTCATCGAGTCGACGGATAGAACAGTAACAGAAATGTGGCAACAGTGTGAGAGTTTTAGGTTTTGGCAATTTACGTCAGAAAAGCTGTGAAAAACTTGTCTGTGTTGCACTAACTCGTTTTTCTTCTGTCAGTATGTACAATAATGAAGGCTTTTTGAATGTATTGTGCATTTATTTTGAACAGTTTTTTCCTCCCTTCCACGGATATATTGGACTTTGTTTGTTTGTTAGAGCAAAGGGTCGTTAAGGATGTCTATTTTTAAATGATATTTAGGAATCGTGGAAATGAATGAGGGAATGATTAATCTATAATTTCACTGGCAATTAGAATGGAGCAATATGCGAATGAGAAATGTTTTAGACTCATAAAATTTAAATACTCACATATATACCATTAAGTCACTCATACTTTGTATCGTTTTTATTAACAATAAATGATTTCAAAATCGTTCAAAATGCAATTCAGTGAATTCATCCTAATAAGTAGCATTGCACAATAAAAGAGAAAATGTGTGTCGCATCGTTTAAAAAAATTAATGAAATTTCGAAACGGACGAGTTTGGCAAGAAATAATTTACAATACAATGTGCTTCTTTATTCCAAATATTATGTGTAGAAATATTTTATTGATAAATTCAAACTTTTATAAAATCGAATTTATGGGATAAAGATAATTCAGATTGTGAATTTACAAATTTGTAAATTAAAAAAACGTCGTATCTAATTATATTGTTCATAACCATATAATATTTCAATCAATTTTTTCTAATACCTTTAAATAGATGTTAATAGTCAAATATATACTACCCGTTTTCATCCCAACTTTCATCAATCGTTATATTCCTTCATTGAAGAAATACAAACATGTTCAATTCAACGAATAATTCTCGAAACAAATCTGGCAATACCGTTAATAGTTTTTGATGTTATTTTTCACTTTAGTAGTTTTCATGTTAGCAGCACTGCGGTGCAAAACCGGTCTGAATCGTTACGACAAGATGTGATATCAAAATGGTAATGTGATCACGATAAATTTAAATTCGTGCCCAAGAAAATGCGCACAAAATTGTGCAATATCCACTGTATGCCTAATGCAAATTGTATGCAGTCTATTCATATACCTCGTTTGCGCTAATAGGATAGACAGAGCATCCAATGTTTTTTTTGTGCGTATCATTGCTTAACTAGCACAGACTGAACATTCAATGCTCTTTTGTGTCCCAAGTTTTGGGGGGTCATGTGACCCTCTTATCATTTCCGTGTCACAGCCTGTCATGTTGACTTATTATTAGGCAAATATTGCACTACAGCGCTATTTGTGATCGAAATTAAAATAAAAAGATATGCACAGAATTGCCGTTTCGTCGTCAAAAATTATTTATTGAACTGAATCCGGTGACATTGAATCCAGAGATGATCAAACATACATATGTACAATAATCATAATACATAAATAAGTACAACAATTATGCATAGTAAATAAATGCAAATTTAGTAATAAGACTAAATTTAGTAATTGTTCAAAAAATCCATAAAAGCACTGTTCTTTAAATAGACCTTTATGGTTTTCTTTTTTCTGATAGAACTTTTTCTACGTGCTATTGTGAATTAAAAAATATTAAGGTACAATGCCAAAAAAAGAATCAGTGTTTCATGAACTGCTTCCAGTTTTATACAGGATACGGCTTTTAAATGAAAATATACCCGTATTTTACTTTTATTTTTATGAAGAAAACGTTTGAGATAAAATTGCATTATTTTTTGTTTTTGTTTTCATTATTTGAAGTCGTATCGTCATAGTGCACTATTTTAAAGCGCACATTCATTGAAAGTGGAAAGAATTTTTTTCAAAATCATTTTTACAATATTTCAAAGTGAAGGTGACGTCTAATATTTTGTCGATTTCCTCGTGGAGCATGAAAATTGAAGTTCAACATTTTGAAATTCATTCCAATCGTTTAATCTAGAGAAATTTTTTTCGGGAAGAAACGTTTATTAAAAAGATTGAATGTCACGTTAAACTATTACAGATATCTATTACAGTCAAGCGAACAATCTGGCATTCACTGTGCAAGAAGTAATATAAAATATAGATTTGTAAAATGACTTCGTAAAATAAATTATATAATTGACGTATATCCGGAAGAGTTTCGGCTCGTCGAAATCTCTCCCGCTAATCATCGTTTTGTTTTTCATAAGCACAGACATGCTTGTTGCATCTTCTCGTCTACGCTCTTTTTTGTATATTCATGGTTGTACTATACGTACGGTCGAGCTTGACTTGTTGAGAGTTCAGAAGTGAAAATTTAACTTAATAGCAGTGGACTGTATTCTAATCTTCTCTAATCGTACTCTGATGAATTTCACTTGTTTAATGAAACTTTAATCAGTGACAGAGATTCTATTTTGATCATTACTTAATAAATACTTTTGAAACCAGTTGCTTGCAAACTGAGAGTCTATCGCTTGGCCGTTCGCGAGCCTATTTCATACGTATCGGCTAGTTTGCCTTAGCCAATCACATTTGCTTAGCAACCCTAATCGTTCCAAAGGTTCCTAAAATGTTGAATGTATCCTCGACAATATTGAAAAAGAATTCGCGACCATCTTGATATACGCGGGTGCTTCGGAGTCCTTAATTTAGTAAACAGCGTTTGAAAATTGTCAAAAACCAAGAGAAGAAAATATGGAATAGACTATGATTCAACGCTCGAGAATGTTTAACATAGTTGTGTTAACACTCTTTTATTATTTTATAATTAAGTACATTTATTTCTTAAATAAATCGAATAAATAAGAAAAATATAGTATGGTATATTTCAAAAAGGGAGAGGATTGTAGGTAGAAGTAGACAGACATTCACTCAAAGACAACAAGTCGTTGTCTTAGTAAAATTTTGTAATTTTGGTAATTACTGCGAGAGTGAGTTTCCTCACTTTCAATTTTAATGACTTCAAAATATGTTATCCAGATAAGTATTCCGAACATTTTTCGTGTATATATTATTATTATTGTTGTCGCTCATCAGCTTATTTTCGGAGATACTGGCAATATTTTGGATGTTTTTTAAGTTAAATTTTAGATTTTGACTGGCTTTGGATTAGCTTTGAATTGTGTTTGGGTCATGCTCTTTTTTTATTTATGTTATTTTTTTATATTTTTTTTTATTTTTTCCATTCTTTTTTTTATTTATTGAGTCTCAGCGACAATTCAGTTTAATTAAAGATTATTTATTTTTTCCAGTCATTCTGCTGTTGACATTGTTGCCGGCCTGGCATTTTGCATGGTCAATGCCCAAATTTGGTTTATTGTAATTTTTATTTTATTTATTCTAGAGTGAAATAGAACCTGAATTCAACTTCAACTTAACTTTAAGTCAAAGCTTCAGAGACTACATAACATTAAAATATATAGTTTTAAAAATATTTTTGCGAATATCTCATTAAAAAACAAGCGATAGTAACACATATATAACCCATTACTATCGAAGAAGAAACCTACTTTCGTAGTAATTACTATTTGGGCGATTACCTATAATTCTAACAATTAGAATTATATGTATAAAAGACGTTAGGCATCTTTGCCTAAAATAATTAAAAAATAATTTATCATTCTATTTTTAGATAACGGCTTACCGGTTTTTTATGTTGACAAGGTGTCTACCGCACTCTATGGCGGCTATTGTGACGTGATAGTTTATTATTGGCTTTTCCAGTTGCTGACTCGCCTGTTATATTTGGTGACCTTTAAAAACGGTTGGCATCAATCACTGTATCAATGCTTAATAATTTTATCATTTTTGAAGGAAGTACGTCAGAGCATCACCTTTCTATAAAACAGGCCCGTCTGCGGGAAAGAAATGAGACACCATGTTAGTGTAAGACATTAAATTCGCCAGTGTGCGTTAAATTCATTATAGTGTGTGAAACATTCAATACAGTGAAACATTAAATTCATTTGTTCATTTCATCAGATTGTGTGTCTGTGACATTAAATTCACTCCGTAGTTAGTGCGTCAGAATCAGTAAATTTTTCAAGAAGAATCGATTTTATACTCGTCAAAGAACGCTGTTAAATTCGATCTCATACTTTGTACCAATTCACGTCAAATAAATTTCGATTCTCCAATTATTCATTCGCGTTTAATTCTCAATTTCATATTACATTGAACAAACAATCAAGTGCTGTAATATTCAACTCACTACTGAATACCCAGTATCTCTAATCGTTTATAACGACGACTTAACAATTACCATAATTTTTTACAATATTCGTAATATAGAGTTTTGTCGTAAAATGCATCGTATAGAGCTTTGTCGTAAACATTTTGTCATGAAGAGAAAAGACAATATTAAATGTAACGTAAAATATTTGCGCAGGAAATTCTTATTACAGAATATAAAGATCGCAGTATTGTACGCAGCAAGAATATAGTAAGGACTAACACTACGAATTTACTGACATTTAATCAAATTTGTAAGAAGTTTCAAACGGAATAAATTTAATACCATAATATATTTCTACTTTTACGTACAGGATATATACACACACCAATACATGTAGACTTTCCAATTTCCAAAATTATAGCAAATTTTTTCTAATCATGGTACTATATTTTTATTTTTATATTATTGTAACCGAGAAAAAATGCGTTTCAAATGATATGGTGTGTTGATTTGGTATGAAAAAATCATTATAATTTGAAAGGAAATGATCAATTGAGGATTTTTCTCTTTCTCTTCTAAATGTTTACTTAACAATAAATGTTCAATATGACGTTGAAACGATGGATATACAAGACGCATTATACTATATAGTCAAAAAGTAAGTTTCACTCTTATTAAACATAATAAATTATTTATCAGTTATTTTTCTACATAGTCTCCATAGAATAAGACAAAGTGAGATATTTATCATACCGTGGCATTAGCTTTTCTATTCCTTCGTTGAAAAACTTTCGTCGATCTTGCGATAGTCATTCTTGAGTCACATGTTCTACTTCGTCCGAATAATACTGTAGGTTTGCAAGCTCTCCTTTCATCAATTCGGAAACGTGGGAATCGCAAAGTAACAGATCCGGAGATCCGGATTATACAGAGAATGTTGCCAGATTTCCTACTTAAACTTTTGCAACAGGTCCTTTGTCAATCGTAACGAATGTGTTGTGTCATTGTCGTAGACGAAAATCATGCTTTTCTTCATTCAACTTTTCTGGTTGCTAAACCAATCCTTATCGCTTTTCACAATCTTCTCAAAATATTTACACTGAGTCGTCTGTTTCCATCAACCAGATGATTAATGCGTACAATATTGATGTTTGTTGACGGTCATCCCTTTCAGTAATCATCTTCAATATCTGTATGCCCATTCTTGAATGAAATGAACCATTTCGCAATAGCTTGGCGGGATATCTTATTCCAACTCTAAACATCATACGACTGATGATAAATTTAATTACGGGAACACTTTTTTCTACATAAAAAGCGAATGATAGTACGCATCTCCAATTTTAACTCTATTTCCAGTACACATTCCACGATTGATAACAAATAACAGACGATCGCAACGTCAAAATTGTTAACGCAGCTTCAGAGTAGAGATATCAAACGTTGTTTCTATGGAATTGCATCGAAATATCTTTAATACATAAGAAGTAAATATCTTTGTAGTACATAAATGAGTGAAATTTACTTTTTGGTTACCTCTCGTAGATGCGATATGAAACGCACTCAATAAAATGTTTTTCAACAGTTTTGGATGAGACTGTAAAATCCTGCCTAATCAGATCGTCAGATATTGCAGTAGATTGTTTTTTTTTTTTTTTGAGGAACACATAAAAAAATGAAATATAGATGCACTAATGTTCCAGACAGATATAACTATGTTAAAAAATATGTAAAATAAAGTTTTACACGCGTGAACTTCAGCTCGATCGAGCACGCATCATCTTGAAGCTAGTGAAAACCGATAACTGAAAATGATCGTTTCTTATAAAAGAAAACAAAAAAAATTTTGCCATGAATTCTCATATTGGCTTGGTATTCATGACTTTGTGTGAACTGTAATTTGCATATAACATTGTTAGTTGCTTACAGTAAGATGAAACGAGAAATGTTTTCTCATGGTCTGCTCATTTTCTAATGTAGCTAAAAAACAATATTTTCGAACTAGAAACCTCGAGAACTCACGTAAATATTGCTTCCATAAAAATGTGCGATGCAAAATCAGTGCGTTTGGTGAGTTAATCAATGAAAAACTCGTTTATAAATTGACAACTGTCGAAAAATATCATTTTCACGTCACTTTGGCTACACACACGTTATTAATGTCAAGGGTAACAATGCCACTTGCAATCGTGAAGGTCTCGAGAGCTCCAAGGAAACTCATAATGCGTCTATTGCTTTTGACAGACAGAGGAAACTCCGAATTCTCCGGTAGTCCCGAAAAATTAAAAGTTCTTCTAACAGTAAATTAAAATAAAATATGGTATATGAATACAAAAATTCCAAATTTAAAAATAACAGTAAATTATAAAAACTTGGTAGAAACTAAATATTCTCCGTGTTTTCACAAATATTTAAAAAAGAAAGAAGAGGATATCCAATCTAAATGCATTTTTTCCGCCTAGATTAGCGAAAAACATCGTTACGCCTAAACAACCGACGATGATCTTGAAAACTCGAAAAAAGTGTCATTCAAAAGAATCCTAAATCTGTCGTTTAAAACTTTGTCCCGGCACATTTTTTTGTATCAGTAAAAATGACAAAGACATCGAGTCGAGTAAAATAAAAATACACAGTACATATAGCTCCAATTAATATATCAGACGCAAATTATATACCAAATGTATGAATAGAACCTTCATAACATGAAGCCTCTATTTTCAAAATGTATTGTTCATTTTATTGTAAATAGTTTTCGTTATGTATCAATTAAGTAAGTGAAGATATGTACTTTTCTTCTCGAAAGTGTTATAAAGTATTATAGTATGTGCAAACATTGACAAATTATAACTGAGTGCACAATGTGTCTTTTATAATGATCCTAAAAATCTTGATGTATGATATTTTGTCACGATTTTATTGAACTCTGAATATTCAGCTCAGATGAAAATTCATGAAGTCGTAACATTATATTCGTTCTCGCCGGTATTCTAAGTTCAATCAATTGATCGTACAGCAAATTTTAAGTGTTCATTGTAAAGAGGAGGCTTCAATTTTCAGTCTTTAATGATTCAGTTATGAAGAAAATTTTTCATTATTTTGAGATACCATAATAATTTATAGCATTTTTAGGAAAAGCATGTCTTCACTTTGCTATGCGCCAACCTAAATCTACTTTAGAATAAAATGAATATGTTTTAAAAGTTTCAAACTTTAAAATTAATTTAAATTTATTATTGTACGATTCCTTTTTACAAATTTATAACAATTTCAACATTAACAATTTGATATCCGAAAATTAATGGAAATTCTTGTTTGTCCTTAGATTTTGCTCTTACATCGTAGACGGAAGAGTTAAACTCATTATACCTTTTCTATTGAAAAATATTCTCTTGTTGCACCTATGGTTGTTTAATGAAAAGTAAGTTGAATTTCATGTTCTTCTAACAATTCATTGAATATAATTGCAAATAGATGTAAAAAAAGTGACATCGAACACATTGTCAAAGCATTTTGATCGAATTATTGTTATCTTATGAAAATGAGCCTGTCACGTTGATGATACATGGGAATATTTTTTATAGTATAAAGTATCGTGTATTTTGAACGTATATCAAAGACGTAGTATAGTCTGCTGATTCTTTTGTTCAAAATAATAATGAGCACAGTAAAACAAAAATACAAGACAATTCGCATAGTTTAAACAGTTAAATACATACCGTTACATTTTTTCTTAATTCCTGCAGTAATATTGATTATATAAAAAATTTCAATGACATGTCTGATTCAGTATCTAAAATAGATATAAAATACATATTATTCTGGATTTATTCGAAAATCCTCATCATTGCAAATCGAAATAGCATAAAAATACTTCGCTCTGATGGAAGATAGTGTGCTGAAGTAATTACATTTTCTAACTATAGAAAATTTTCGTAAAAAGTAGAATACTTCCCAGAATAGAATACGTCAGTTGTATGTCCATTTATCTAGCACGCATATTGGCAGCTTAAAAAGAACGTTTCCAAACACTTCACGAAACAGAAAAAATAAAGTAACAAAATAACAGCTCTAAGAGGATGTGTGACTTTACTCGTCGAACGACTGTAGAGAACTGATTCTTGCTATCGTAACCTGTAATTTTCTACCTGCACATATGTTACAATAAAAGTCGGAAATGTCGAGAAAACACCTGAGTTTGATTGACACTTTCATATATGCCATAGAGACAGTTCTTTTAAAATTTAACGCAATTGCTGGAAAATTGCAGGAAATCAAGAAGGAAGAAATGAAAGTAACGTTTCTCGTCTCGGAAGATATTTTTTATTCACACACATCGATCGATAGCCATTGTCGGCTCATTAGTAATTTACAAGTTATAGCACGCAATAGTGTCAATACTGTTTCCCTCTCTTTATTTTTTTGCGAAATGTGTAAACAAACAAAACTACAACCGTGATCAAACGTGTTTTGACCGTCAAAGAGAATGGACTTCCCTGGCAAAATACTCTATAGACTCCTAAAATTTTCCTTCTTTGTGACTGGATTAACACCGTACAAACCAACACAGTTAAGAATAATGCATATTACGATTATATGTTTCATACTCTTTAGTGCAGTATTACTTGTGGTAAGATTATTCTAATCACATAATTATTTAATCTAATATAATTATTTAATGTAATATAATTATTTAATACTATATTAAATAATAATATTAAATATGCACTAAATATATTACGACATAACATAATTATTTAATTGTTGTTTATTAATTAATTATTTGTGTAATGGAGTGTTACTTGTAAAAGAATTAGTTTTGTTATCAATCTTTACAGTCATTTCTCACTTGCACCTCTCAATTGTTTTTATTGAGCTCAAACTTAATAATTATAATAACAATGATATACTCAGTATCATTATTTGTGAAATCCACAGACGTAAGTTAAAATTCAATTAATTTTAACCATGATAATGTCAAATTATCATGTCATCATGTTCTATATTTCTTGGTTTTTTCAGGGTAGAGCAGTGGTTAAAGGAAGTAGAATGTGATCGGAATCGCTTGCGAATCGAAGAAGAATTGAAAATACTTAAAGCACACATAATAGTGGAAAATCGTTATATAAATCTTTATTTAAGTAAGAAAAGAATTAATTTCTTTATGCAAGGCTGCGAGCAAATATTTGACGATTTAAGTGGTTTACATTTAAAATGCATTGCAGTTATGATTGGGATCGGATATATTACTGCGATTACATCATTTGTTCACGAAATCTATATCTTTATGTTTACGAACAAATCACATCCGATTAGAATGATGCTTTTGGAAAAATTTAAAAATTATTACTTGATTGTAATTTTTATATATATTATATTTATTATTTTTCCAATAATTTTATTTTGCCGTGACGGTTTATCTCTATTAACTCTTGTACATTTACGTCTACTGTATAAAATTGCTATGTGAGTATAAGCTATGATTGTAGCATTGTTTATATAAATAGTAATTTGATATTATACAATTTTTTACATCTTCAAGTTGCCAGGCTAAAAGTGTAGCAGATAAAAATTCATTAGAAATAGCTATCTGCAAAAGAAGTATCGCTATGCAAAAACAAATAGTGAAATCAATAGAAACTTACAATTTAATAATAAAGTTAGTACCTTTTTTTATTACATACCTATTTATTACATAAATGTAAATATCTTTGAATATAAATATTTTTAAATTTGAATATTTAAATTTTTATTGAATTTAAATATTTATATTTTTACTGAATTTAAATATTTATATTTTTATAAGCTTTTCGATATTACGTAGAACTAGATTACATTACATATGCGTATTCATTCTTTTTTCAAAGGTGGATTAAATGTCTGAAACACAACTTTTTATTTTCCTATCTATTACTGTTTATAATAACATCAATTTATTGTGCGTGGCTCATGTTCACAGTAAGTAACATTCCAGTATGTCCCGAACAGAGAATATTGCATACAAAGTGGGATACAAAAACGAATTTGGCGATTTTTAATCTCGAATCTTTAATCTCGATCTTTAATCTTCCAGTTGTTCGAACTAACATTACACAGTTTCAGATAACCTCTTGCGATTATTGTTTATGTAATTGTACGTGGATAAACTATAAGTTACAAGGTACAAAATGACGATTAATTAAAGATTTAATATAATAACTGAGAAATAAAATTATTGCGAATCTTGACGAAAAGTGATAGAAAAAATAGTAAAAAGTTTTTGAATATAGATTAAAATTATTTCCGACAAACAATGTCTCACAGAAACCGTTAAAAAAATATTCAATAGTACTGTGATAAATTTGTATCGATATTGTAACGTGTCGCGATATGGTGATTCTTCATAGATTTTTGGAATTAACCGTTCCGCGAACGTAATTACTATTCCAGTTTTTGTGTCTACTTAAACAACTTATCTAGGGATGGGAATTTAGATAAGTAACGAGATATGTAATTCTTGCAGCGAAGACTTTTATTTTCAAACATCAGAGATGAATGAGATGCACAAAAAAGAAGAACATAGAAAAAGATGTAAGGGTGTTCGCGGAGTACTGGAGAAATTGGAATTTTCAATTCTTCGTTAAAAATTATTCCTAGGAAACGTACATCCTATATAACCAGCTATCTCAAAGTTTTAAACATGAATTGCTTTCGGGTACAACTTTCTCCTGTTTTCTTAATTGCTCTTCTGATTTCGGTTATACTTGCGGCGATATCTGTTGCGCACGTGACAACATAAAGAAATAGGAGCTAACTGAAATATTAAACACTTAAGATCTAATTTTATTTGAGAAATCGTCAAATTTCCATCCCAACTCTATACTTTGTTATGTTCACCGTATATTCTTCTTAGATTTTCAGAATGATATCCCATGGAGACAGATATATTATGATTATGAATTGTATCAACATTATAGATTGCACAATGATCATTATTAGAGTCTACACTCTGCTCCAATGTATATTCGATGAGAATCAGATCTACTTTTATAAATTGTAAGTATGTAAAATAATTTATTTGATATCCTCGTATTTTTTCATGCAGAGTTCGGGCTGTATTCAATACAAATGTATTCCAATTATTACGTCCCGGTCTGTCTAACGACAATAAAGTAACAGGTAACGCTATTATTCAGCCGAGATTCGTGCAACCTTTAGACCCAACCGGTGCATACGTTCGATTCTGATCGGTATCCGCAGTGTATTTGTTTGCTAATCTGAGATGCCTTCATTACTAGAGGGAAGATAACCCAGTGAATGAGATTTGAATTGGTCTTCTGGGATAGGTGTCTTGGTTTCTGTGATCGATTGGAAATAGAAACACTTGTTGGAATGGAAATAGCAGTAGCTTCTGGTTTCAGATCGATACTGAATGCTCTTCGGAATTCCGAAACTCAGTGAATTGAACAAGATTGTATACACTTGTTTAATTGTATGCACATTGTGTCGACCGATTTCGTGATTGCGAAGATGGATCATTTTCGTCCAAGATGCATTGTTGGGCAAGTTCAATCCTATAAAGTAATATTCGCAGTTACTTTATGGGCTTAAGGGTACTAACCAGGAATGCGTACCCTTACACTACGTTTATGCGTTTGTTGGCCCTGGCTGTGGGACCAAGGCCAAATTGACGCGTCCCGTGCTATCTTATTACTAAAGGGCGGAATTTCGGGATTGTAATTTCAAAATGAGAACGTCCATGCTCCCAGCCGCGGGAATAACGCTGAGTGAGGCTCTCACCAAGCCGGGTTGAGTGACGTTGTACAAGCTTTCGGTCCAACTGACACCTACGTCCGGTTCTAATTGAAATCCGCGGTGTTCTTCTATCTTCTAGGTTGGTGCGTGTTAAAAGTCAGAGAACTGATTTTCGAATGAAGATGATTCCTCTAATGACGAATGATATTTAGATGTCACCAGGAGTTCGATGAATAAATATTTATAAACTATAGTTTATTATATATATATATATATATATATATATATCAAAATGTGTGTCATATTGATAGAAATGTTGCGTCAAGATTTATCACTAGTGATTTACAACTAGAGCTGAGACAAAAATGGAAAACTACAAACACTAAGATTGAGACTGTGCGAAAAAATTACGAAGACTAACTGACTGACTTCTAATTAACTGAGACTACTACGGAACTGCGCGGAAAAACTCACGAATGGATCTTGAAGATTAACTAACTGTCTCTTAAGTTTTACCTGCGCTATTATTTCGCATCCGGGAAATTCGCTTGGAAAAAGAATATCGAAGATGGTGTTTATTGAATATAGTATCATTCTCGTTCGCCGTTTGATCTGCACCGTTTGAAAATCCATTTGAAGCCGATTGCTCCAGAACAAAGACCAATCGAAATTCCATACATCATAATCGATTCTTTTTCTCTTTGCTCATACTCTTGGTGCAGAACGATCCGTATCAATTAACACGCCGAATCGCCTCGATAACTCTGGAGTTAAACAAACGTCGGTCATCCGACGTCACAGCAATATATAATTTTTTTCTGCAATTGTGCAATTACTTTCATCTGAGATTTTAAAACAGGAGTTCGAAATGAAATAGTTTTAATATACATACGTGTAAAGAAAATATTGATACATCTTTTTTTTTCTAAGTATCTTTACATAGTAAAGTGATACCTACAGTTTTAATTTAATCAAAGTATATTCACTAATGACTTTTAGCACACAAATATTCTTTGTAAAACATTTAGTGGCATAATACAGGCTGCGGCAGAATGGAGTCTCACACTTCAAAATATCACTGAAGCGTCCCTTGATCAGGTTGTGGCAGTTGCCGTTAGGTCGGGTAACCAATCCAGTTTTCAGTAGCCACCAAACCTTGGTAGAGTGAATATTGGGACATTGTTGTCGGGGCTTTTTAAAAATGGCGATTCCGTGATTGCGATGCAGGGCCTTTCGCATGCGTTTCGATTTAAACGACGACGTTCCTGATCGAAAAAGGATATTGAAATGGATCCAAAATTTAAGGGCAACGGGATCTACAATACCTAAAAAACCAGCTACGTGTTCCAAGTACGTGAAAAGCAGTCTCCACCGTGTTCTACTCGGAAACATGCTTCTGCTCTTGGGATATCGGATTAAATGGTGAAACTAATTCTGCACACAGACATTAAATTACACCCATATAAGTTTATGATTGCTCAAGAATTGAGTCCACAAGACTGGGGAAGACGTAGAACGCCATTGTTGCAACGCCATCCTTACAAACGTGCCTCCCAGCGGTATTGTGTGGAGTAGCGACAAAGTGCATTTCCATCTTTGTGGCGCGGTTAATAAACAAAATATGTTTTCGATACTGGACTGCTGAGAGTTGTAGCCCGCGCCAACTCCACCAACGACCTATTCAGAGCCCAAAACTTACCGTTTGGTGTGCAATGTCCTCTGTAGAAATAAGGCATCGTGGGGCCTTATTTCTTTGAAGAAGGTGGCGACACTGTTACCGTGACATCAGACCGATATTGTAACATGTTGAAGAAATTTCTATGCCAGGAAATGGAAGAATATGAAGAGGAACGAAATCCAAATAACTTGTGGTTCCAACAGGATGGAGCCACATCTCATACATCCCGGCGTATTCGAGCTATTTTGCAAGAGATGTTCCCCTATCGGCTGATCTTATCATCCATTAGATGTTACATGACCTGCTCGCTACCCAGATCTGGGCCCGTGCGTCTTTTTCCTATTAAAGGGGGTATCTCAAGGCTGAGGTTTATAAGCATCGCCCTCGACCCTAGAAGATCTCAAAGAGGCCATTAAAGAGGAAATCGCCGGAATTCTACTCAAGATATGCTGAAGAGAGTA
Organism: Tetragonula carbonaria; assembly: GCA_032399595.1. Taxonomy (NCBI): domain Eukaryota; kingdom Metazoa; phylum Arthropoda; class Insecta; order Hymenoptera; family Apidae; genus Tetragonula; species Tetragonula carbonaria. The sequence goes on from JAUCRC010000020.1 coordinate 269,690, forward strand.
ATGGAAAAATTCCAGGAACGCCAGCATATGTGCATCGTTCGTCAAGGCTATCATTTCGACGGTATTATTTTTAAATCCTAGCCCCCCCCCCCAAAAAAAAACACATTATATGTGCTCTTAGAAGATAAAACTTTTTTTTTCGTATTTTGTACCATTTTTTTCATAATTCACCTTGGAAATTTGGGACTCCATCCTGCCGTACCTTGTACAAGGAGTGTATGAAATCAGAACTGTAATTTCATAGCAAAGAGTATTGACTGAGTTTCAAATATGACATTACTTTATTTATTGCATGAAAGAAATACATTAACATTTTGTGACCATAGTTTCTCTATGAATTAATTCCTTGTAATTAGTTCAGCATTAATTCCACATGTCTCCTTGTAATATCCGAAAGAATATTCAATTCATTGTTCTAATAAATATTTAATTCATACTTTCTAACAAATATTCATTGTTTTATCAAATAATATTGATAGACATCCTGGATCATATCTATTATCTTGTTCTTTCGTTCATCGGAAACTCTCAGAATCAATTCAGCGTTAGGCACTTTCTTCATAGAAGGCATTTTCCTTCAGAGCTAAAAGTATTGACTCTCATGAGAGAATAACATGTAAAAAAATACATATGTAATAATGCTTCTCCCACTCACTATAGTTTAAATAGTAATAGTAATTTTTATACCCATTTCAGGTCATTACCGTAATATTTTGAGAATTTAATACCATACAATAGCACTATTATATACTATATCGTTAATGTAATATATATAATAATTTTATACAGAATATCTAAAAAATAGGTGGCCAAACTTTAATGTCGCATTTTATTGTCGCAATCAATAAGTAAGAAATAAGATTATAATAGATATCCGAAAAATCTTTCACTGAGAAATGAACATTTTTTATTTACATAGAATATTGACTATGACAGAATAACCGTCAAATTTCAAGCAAACTTTTTATTTCTGAGAATAGTTTAAAAGTTTAGTTTACGACAGTTACGCTATTGATAATACTCGAAAAAAAAATGGAATCATTGCCTTGTATAAAAAAATTTGGGATACACTAATAATTTTTGAATGTTGTTATATTGTAGTGATATCATTAAATATTATACTATACAATTTTACCTCTACTTCTTGTGGAATAAGACAAGACATTCATTCCGAAACTTATTGATGTAGAAAAATGTTGCTGGCTGCAATACTGGCTAAAATCTGACCTTTTCGTTTTCTTGCCGATTTGTAACTGATCCTTCATCAAATTAATTTAGGACGACTCATACCTGATGAATTCCTAACATCGTTTCCGATGAGAAGAATGTATTGTTACAGAGGTAATGGATCTTCAGCAATTTATTTTTGAATAAATTTGGAACATTTCTAATGATTATTTCTTCATTATTTCTATATATATGCCTTAATCTTGGAATTTACGGTTTCTTTTTTATTCTTCTTTTCTTCCTTGTGGCAGTAGAGTATCTAGGTTTGGGCACCTATTTTCTGGACACCTCGTTAGAGAATGAAGCATGTAAAAATGTGAAGTCTATAAAAATACAACTGCAATGCAAATTGAATCGTGTCTTTTGAACAATCGTGTCAATATCGCGGATATAGTTTCAATTAAAAAATCAAATTGGAGGCATGTCCACCAGTGACAATATTCTGGCCATCAATAAAGTGTGCCTTGAAACGCAACAAGTTTTATCAGGAAAATATTTTTACAGTAATGAATTACTTTGACAGATATTTCAAGGTTTTATAAAACTTATATAACTAAGTAAACTCTTAAATCAAAAATTATTTATAAATAATTACTCTAGACTTGTATTCCGTTTCTATTTCGTCTTCTAATCTCAATACACAATTTTTCTCGGGTTTTTTTCAGATATGCTCTAGAATGGTACAATTTACCGTTATCAATACAGAAATTGCTACTTTTTGTTATGCAAGGAAATCTTAAGCCAATATTGAATTGCTATGGTATATGGGTACCTACATTCGAATCATTGACCATGGTGAGAAACTTTTTAATGAAAATTCAAAAGACATAAAGTAAAAAAGAAATATTTTTCAGCAAACTAAATTATCATGGTCTTGTTTTATGCTATTGCATTCTACGCAGAAATAATTAGGTTAGGTTAGAAGTGCACCGTAATGGAAATATACGTAAATTTGAAAGTAAGTAAAAAGCAATATCATGCTTCATAAGATTTATGATATTGTTTTCCAATTAAGGCTCCTCACGCATTGACAATCACCAATGATCAATAGATTGTAAAAAATTATATAAGCACTAAATGTATATTTATGTTAGACAACTTCATTTTCGCTACAGAGTTCTTGCAGTAAAAGATGGGTGTGATATTTTCTTTTCTTTTTTTATTTAGAAAGTAATTGCATCAGATTTTCTCGACGACCATTCTGTTCAACATTTCCTATATTACTGACAATTGGAATCATCGAGTTTGATCGGCCTGTTTTTCGACTGATTGACAGTGCCTAACAGTTAGACTACAAAAAATAAATATAACTAGCTTTTGTATAGTAAATTTTTCACTCTACCTCTGTAGATATGGAAAATGCTAAAAAAAAAGAGTAGCTTAAGTCAATGTTTTTCAATTTAACGAAGACGATCTAAATGCAGAAAAATTAGTATGGCATACCATTTGAAAAAAAAATGGACTGATTGTGAGTCCATTTTGACCGTACTCTCAGAAAAGTCCTTTATTCCTCAATTTGCATCATTTTATCGTTAAAATTAAGAAAAAAAACGAATCGATAGCAACTATCCATTATTTTCTGAGAAAACGGCTTGTACTACTTTATTTGACCTGTTCTATATAAGAAATTGTACTATAAACTAACCATACTCTCATTTAATTCCAATTTTCTTTATAAATATAATTTAAGACTTGAATATGTAAGTTTTCCTTCTTGGTTCCATTTATTATATATGAACATTTCAATACACTTATTTCATTAGTTACAAAATTTCTTGAACTATTTATCTGTCTTTACAAGATAATATATCTTTGTGTATTGCGATTAAATTTTAATTATTTATATCATATAAAAGAGCCCTTTCTCGACTTTGAATGATATAGAAATCAAACAATTAACAGACATAAGACAGATTGTGTCTTTTCGTTGTGATTTTCAAATATTAACGTGGTGATTCATTTTTTATCTATAATAATTTTTTATCCTCTACTTTGCACATGCATATTAATTTATATTCTGTATTTAATACATGTTATGACGATGCATATGATTATTCTGATTGTTTCAGATAAGTAGTGATTCTAGGTTCTTCAGAAAGCATAAATTGTTCTTTGAACGGAACTTAAATTCTCCAGTTAAATTCAAACACAGTTCGTGCAAATGTTTATGTTGCAGTAAACAACTTATAATCACTAATGTATGTTCGAAAACTTAAAATAAAAATCTCAAGCGTATATAGGAGCTAATTTCAAGATAATCTAACTCAGAATTACAAGTTATTCAATAATAATTTGCAGCGAATGTGTTAATTTTGCATTCCAATGATATCAGTTGGAACAAATGCAGGGAATCTAAACAAGAAATCCAATTATTACCCAGAAATATTTATTATTTAATCCTTTCAATACGACAGCCGGATATAACGGCATGTGTTAACGTATTACAATAATTATATATTGAAAATATACAATACATTATTGTATTTAATCATCAAGACGAGCTTTTTCTGTTTTTTCTATTGGACAAAATATTTATGCGATAAGAAATTATTCTAATGAAAATTGTATTACATAACTATGCGATAAGGAATCATTGCAATAAAAAATCTTTTTTAATTTATTGCAATTCAGAAAAGACAGGTTATACGTATAGCTGTTAATCCTTCAAAAATTGAAGGTTTGATTTTTATTGATTAATTAATATTCGATTTTTATTAATATTTGAAATATTAAAATTTTTATTTATAAAATATTCTAAATCCTTATCAAAGTATTATCTAAATATTCGACAAAGATATTATTTCAAAACAGATTAGCAGATTCAGAAAATGATTCGATCTATCTGTACATTTTTCCCATGGGATCCTGTTCAATAGCGGCATAGAGAAAGGGTTAAAAAAATATTTCATATGAAATTTGTTTTATTTTGAAGAGTAGATAATTCAATACAGGTTTGTTCGTAGCTGTACGCGTAGAGGATATATCAAGATCAGCTTCATTGTTTTAAACGTAACTATACAATTTTTTATACAGTTTTCGTTGCATTTTGATTTTCTCTATAAAAAATGTATTAAAGATATATAGAAAAATTATTAGTTTTCGATTTTAACCTTAATTCTCAGTAAAATCTATCGTATGGAAGATGAAATAGGACAAGAGCAACATTCTTTTATTCATATTGTTCCTGTCTTTCATAAGAAAACTTTTTAGAAAATTAAATTTAACATATCCATTAAATCAATAATTATTGAACATACATGTATTAATATCTTTTTATAGGAAATATCGAGCTGGTTAACGAATCAATGGATTGAGTGATGGATCAAGAAATAGGTATATCATTCCATTTAAAGAAATGGAAATGACATCCAAATTTCCATAACATATAATAGAAAAAATATGCACCACAGAATGTAGTGTTCCAAACCATGCAAACTTTTTATTCGAATAAAAATTTTTTTCATACGATGCAAATTTTAAAAGTGAGCAAGTCAACATGGGCCATTTTGTATAGTAATAGTGTATCATATACTATTACTCTTAAGGCCAGCAACGATTGTAATTTGTGGTACGGATAAAATTTCAAACGGTTTAGAAATGTATTCTTTAACACCCTGGATGCAGGCACTGGATCTGCATCAGTGTCATAAATTCCGCGGAATAAACAGAGTACATAAGACCCTTTGGGAAACTGAAAGTTGCACTTTCGCCAAAATTTCCTTCCGTCCGCACACGGTTCTCGGCATCCCCTTCCCAGACAACTTTTCTGGAAGGAGAAATACATAAGTCTTCACCGGGGAGGACTTTCGGGATAGAAACGATACTGATTCGGAGGAGTACTCATCGGGAGCGGATAGGGAAAAAACTCGTCGGGAAAAATATACCACTGCCGGTTATCGAGAGCAGATACACATAAACGTTTATCGTGAGCAATAAACATAGACTCTCATTGGGAGAGATTCGAAAAGGCGATCATCGCGAATCGATCGTAGTGAACTCAAATCTAGGGATTCATACGGATACATACGAGTGCGATATTCAAGTTTAAAGTGAAACGGCTTGATCGAATTAGATTTAACATTTAACAAACGAAATGGGTCCATCATCAAATATAGTATGTAGTTTGCAAATCAGGTAAACTCAAATAATCTCGGTCCAAACCGATGACATGTGAGATCTTTTTTTTCAAATTAGAAGAGGGGTTGAAACTATCTCCGAAATTCAATTGCCTGTGAAGAGGGAATAACGAAAAAATGGCTTGCCGTAACTATGATATTGTGCATGATGCGTCGGATAAACGTGTACGGATAAAGCAGGTAACATAATTCTTCACGGAGAAATAAGAAAAAAATGTAAAGATTAAGTAAAGTATAAGATTGTTTAATTTGAAGCTTCGTTTTGGAGGGAACCGATTTTGAAGTCGATTTATCAAATACATATATCTGAATTTAGCTAATTCTGAACATTCTAATGAAAAAAAAGAAGTTAACAGGAAGCTATCCTACATGCAAAAATAAACGAGAATAAAATTCTTTTATTTAAGGTTTCACTTTCAAAAAAACCAGACCTTAAACCTGTTTCGTTAGAAATTGCCTTCTTATATAAATATATATCTTATATATTGCCTACGATAGATATACTGATATATATATTTGGTAGATTTTCAAACTTAATACTCTCGAAAACGAAGCTTTTTACAAAAATTTCACTCTACCTTTTTTCATTTATTTTCGCACATAAAATAATCTTTTATTAATTATTGTATTCTCTCATATCCAGAATTAACTTTAAGTCTACTGGATAAATCTTCAAACACGAGGATTTTTTGAAAATAAAGCCTCAAATAAAAAAATTTTGTTCTAAATATATTATTTTTTTTATTTTTTTGCGAGGAATCCTCTGCTTCTTGCTCGTATATATCATTCGTGTATCTTTATAGATTATAAATGATGCTAACGATTATTACTGTTTGTCATGATCTTCATTTAAAGAGAAAATCCAAATTATGAGACGAAATATGAACGTTAAGGAAAAGATATGTATCAGAATAGTAGGTATAGATATATATTAAAAAAGATTTATCTAAATAATGTTGGAATTATTTTTATTCTTTATTAAGAATTGAAATTCTAACGAAAACGAATTATCGATTAACAAATATTTAGCAAATATATTACTTCCTAGACATAGATATCCATATATGTATACAACTTGAATCAGATTAATAAATTGATGAAACTAACATAGTGTTTTTTTAAAAGTAATTCTAGTTTTGAATTCAAGGTTTATTAACTACATTTTCTACTCCCCATTTTTAAAACGCAGTGAAAGAAATAAGAAATAGATAATAATGAATAGATAATAACATATTCACATTAAAGTAGAACACGATATTTTAAAATTTATAATACAGTCCCAAAGATATTAAAAAAATTACATTTATTTCTTCAGGTGTGGAGGCTGGAAAGTTGATTGAAGACTCTCTTAAGTCTGTTGTGGTAGAATCTTTTGCATATCTGTAGCAGAAAATTGATAATAAAATGATATAATAGAATTATGAATTCTAGCAAGTCTTGCCGTAACGTGTGTAAAAGTTTCTGAATAGATTATATATATATACATATATATATATACATATATATATATATAAAATAAGTTACCTATTATTTTATATCTTCGTACTGTTCATCCCTTTCAGACTATACCGGCATTGTTTGGTTCCCGGCTTTGGTTTTTGCCAGAACTACCTCGCAGCCAATCCTTGGGACTACTCGATTAATTGTATCTTGACACAAGCCAGGCTATACTAATCAATTAAGAAGCTTCGTGCAGGCTTATATATCATGAATCACAAATACGAATGAAAATATTTCAAATATTGTTTGGAATGACTCTAAGGATCAAAGTGGAGGATGTTAAGAAAATGAAGATCATGCAGTTTGAAGAAATCTAGCGTATAAAAGACAAGGAGAGACAGAAAACGACATAAAAGTTAGATAACGACAATATTGTTCTAACTGCATTAAACCAATATCGGCATGTAATATGTATACATTCACGATGTAGATCTTTTTTCAGGTGTTTCAGTCATTCTAGAATTGCAGTGTTGATATTAACTGCTAGATACCTACTAGCTTTTAATTTTCATACGAGAAACAAATGGGAACATTCGAAATTACATTCTACATTTTGAATCTATAGAATAAAAATTAGCTTATTAAAAAATATTTAACGGTCCCAAACGGTCATCCATTTAAGTGCCCCACGCTTTAAATTTGGTGATCGGACGCGAACATTTATTTCTTAATATTTTGATAATGGGAGTATGCATTTTTGATAATGTTTAATAAACAATAGTTCCAGCTTATTCTGAGCTTAATTTACGATTTAGATTTACATAAGGCACACGATGGCACCTACGTTCAGTTATGATATAATATAGTCCATTAGCATGTAGGAAGACTTATTTTATAAAAACCTTATATTACAGAGTTCTCTAGTTCGTGGCCTCAGGTACTGATGTCGACATTATTCAATATTTATTTAGTCTTTTAAATATTTTAAATGTTTGGTGAGATAGCACAAATTTTATACTTGCAAGTATTATACGTTATTCTATCTGATAGTGAGTCAGCTTGTTGTATTTCAATTGTTGATTATCTTTCTGATAATTCATACATGTAGTCCTCGATTATGGATATTTTTGTTTCTTTGTCGAAGTCAACTATTCTATCTGCCTTTATTCAATGCTAGTCTAAGGCATTTATTTTGGTAAATTTGTATTAGTTTCAGATTAACCACAGCTGCGGCGTAGTTATTACAGTGCATAACATCATTTTACAAATGAGAAGTTTGTTATTAACTAATAACTGCAGAGCATTAAGAAGTTTAACGGCCTCATAGGTTTTTCTTAGCACTTTTCTAATGTGGGATTTGTACGTAAGTTTAGAATCAAAATTGACTCTCAAATATTTCACTATTGTCTTAGCCTCACTTCTACGGTTGTGTATCCTTATTGGTTGTGAAATGCGAGTTTCCTTTTTCTAGCAAAAACTATTGTTCCTAATTTTCTTAAATTGAGCATGATTTAATATTTCTTGTAATACCTATGTACCTATGTAATCTAAGTGTACTTGCACTTGTTTCGCAGCGAGTATTGCACTAAAGGAATGAATATATATTGTCGTGTCGTCTGTTGATAGCGCAAGTTTGGACCTTGGAAATTTATTTATATCGTTGACACAAATATTAAATAATTGTGAACCAGGAACAGAATCCTGTGAAACCTCTAATTAACCTTTAATGCTTGTGGGCAACAATTTAGTAGTATTTACACTAAATTCTGTTACGAATTGTAGAATTTGAAGATATAAGTGTATCAGTCTTATGATTATGCTAGGATAGACATTTAAAATTATTTCATCAGTCCATCTATCCATATCCTGTTAAACGCTTTTTCAACACCTAAAAGTACCATTACAATGACCTTGTTTTTGTTACTATTCCGTACAATACCATTCACAATTCTTACTACCTGCTGCACAGTGTTGTATTGTTCCCTGAATACAAATTGCTCGTCGATAGCCTGCATCATTTATTTTTCGTGCTTTTCTACTTACAGTAATATACTTCCTATGATTTTGCTAAGACAGATTTAGCTGGCAGATTTTACAGGATTCTTGCCAGGATTTAATATTAGTAAAACTATAGATGTTTTTACAGCACTTTGAGAAATAATTAATTTTGATAATTGCATTAATGTTTGCACTAAAGTTTTTCGAGTGATATTTTTCAGAGAAATATTTTGAATACTATTATCGTCAGGCGCTTTTAGAGAGGACGTTTTTATGATTAATCTTCTTCATTTCAGCTGGCGAAGTAATGGCATTATTGTCTTCTTCGTTAAGTCGCTTGGCTTCTTTAAGGCACGTAGTTTCTTGCATTTCTATATAATATCTTGTTGCTCAGGTGTGTTGTTGACTAGTTCAGTGTTGTGTACTATATCGTACTAACGTGTTAACGTGTTAACGTCTTCTGCTTTATCTGGGACGGTTATTGGCTCCTGAGAGTTTTCTTTTAGAGTTAGAATGTTTTGACATTTCCTTTTGAACATTTTTGTCGCCCTTCATAGGGATTCATAGTGAATATTCAATTTTGTGAGTTGTTTGTCAAAACCAAATTTCCGTATTCGCTTATTAATTTTCAAATGTGGTGTGTTTGTTGATTGCATATGCTTTATATAATATATAATATATGATATTCCCAGTCCATTGCAAAAGTCTTCCGATTCGGTTATGTTCTTTACCTTTGCTTGGTATGGTTTCTTCAAAAAAGTTGGTATATTATTAGTAATTTTTACCAAATATTCGGTCGTCTATTTTGTTCGTTTTGTTATTTATACATACCATTTATGCAAAGCAATTTTTGCTTACATTTTACTCAATCGGCATTCTCGTAGCACTCCTTTTCAAATAAACTATGTTTGTAGCAATTGACAATTTTGAACAGTATGAATTCGTGTTCTGAGACTAGATTAGTTAGCATTTATTTGGGCTCAAAAACGTTACTAACATTTTTATTTAATGCCAGGTTAATAGTAGTTGTGCTGTCATTCACTGGGTTCGTGATTTTGCAGCAGTTTGATAGACTGTAGTTGAATAACATAAGTCCATTATGATTATTAATACGGCAAACTTTATGTCTGCAATTTAGCAAAATTTGGGACTCTTCTTCTCGTTCCAAGTAATGTTGAGATAATAAATTTTTCTAAGGTCGTACCTCTCGAAGCTTTTCCAAACCACAGGATGTTTACGCAAAAGAATATATGCCAATTTGGAAATACCTAGGTAGGAATAAGCTCTCTCCTCAATGAAATTAATTAAGAATAAACACCGATCGAGAATGTCGGATGAGGCCTTGAAAAATTCGGTGATTCTCCCTGTAGTAGAATTGATGCCGGACATGAATAATTTAGCCAAAAGCAAACACGTTCGTGAACCCCATTAGAACGTAAGTTGTTTTGTCTTTTTTTAATGTCCTTCTTATGTATTGATATATATCTGAAGTAATCAATTAATTGTTGCATCAAACTATTTACCGACTGTTTCTTTTTCTACTTCTTTCTTTGTATATCATTTATGTAAGCCTATTGTGTAAATTGAGCCAAAACCATGAACACTACATTTTACATCAACTATAAATAAATTGGTATAATAAATCTTGTTCTAATGAAAATTTCCTATTAAATCAAAAAATTTAGTTAATTATATTATTAATAGACACCATTCTAGTGTTAAAAATAAGACAACATAGAAAGTAAATAACATAAGAAATAAGATGTAGAAGGAGTTGATATCTGTATACATAAAAGAAGAATAAAAACGTAAGTTTTAACACTTTATTCTTTTATGCTTAATATAAAATAAACTGTTATGTTAGAATAGAATAAATAAATATATTACATTCATTTCAATTTTATTGCATTTCATTTGCAGCATTACTTTCCATTCGCTTTAAAAATTTAAGTTATAAGCATAATTCGTGTATATTCAATATCATTCGATTTTGCTCATAATTTCGAAATTAAAAGTTTTATCTGCATGTGATTCAAATCAAAAATCAAATTAGTTCAGAAATATAGTAGAAACACTATGAAACAGACAATCGAGTTTGTCTAATAAATTTGTTTATAAAATTAATGAAACAGCGATTAAACTGACATGAAATATATCATACTGTATATCATTGAATATTTGTTATAAATATCTATGACAACTTTTACTGCGACATTTTTTTTTTAAATTACAGGTACCGTTACCATGGGAGGTGAAGATAGCTCAGTCGGTAGAGCATCAGAATTTTAATCTTGAGGGTCCAGGATTCGAGCCCCTGTTCTGACGAAAAAAAAAAAGACATTGTCCTTTCGGACAACACCACGGGAGAGCTCTATGTATATAAAAAGATCCTGGAGCTCTTCCAACGGCCATCGTGGAGGTTTTAGTCGGTAAAAATCCGACACTACCTGGGTCTTTCTTTAAGACTAAAAAGACTCAGGTGTCTTCTGAAGATTTCCTCCACGTAAAAAAAGAAAAAAACAGTACATTATTACCACTACGAGTACCATGCTGGTAAAAATGACTGGTACTGATAATTTTGACATTGAAGTTCAACTTGCCTTGAACTTTGGTCTTTTTCGTAAGTTTGTTCTCCATTTTGCTACGATTTTCTTTCTATATTTCCTTGCACCTTGATTTCTTTGCTGCAAACTTTGCATTTCAGTATATCTGGCTGAAGGAGATAACTACGCTTGAATTAATATTAGTCTGATAAGATTTTACAATTATTATTATAATTATTATTGTACAGGATGTGGCGAAATGCAATTGGACAGAGGGTCTGCTTGAGAAATAAGAAGAAAGGAATATAATGTTTCCGTTTCTTCGTTTCCGAGAAATATCCACCGAGTTTGTGAGCATTTTATTACATATATATATGTTAGCTATTAGGCGTAATTACATTGATGACATACTTCTAGGTGAAAAAAAAAAATGGCATTCATAATTATATTATTAAAAGTAAAAAACAAACGTAATTGACGAGTCACGTGGAAGTAGATATCGTTTACAAGATAACATACATACTTGGTATTACGTTGAAAATCGAATGCTCAAGAACTTTCAAATTCAATTTTCTCAAAAAACCTAGAATGAACAAATTTTTATCCCTCTGTTTTCGACTTATTTTTTCATGTAGAATCAGTCCCAGCACACAATTAAAGAAGTATCCATACTTTGCCACCATCTTTGAAAAAAATGAATTTTAGATCTCACACTTTAAAATGAGATCAACTAGTTTTGGCACGATTTTTTTTTTAAGAAATTAGGAAAATTTAATTTATTATTTAATTTAAAATATCGACAATTTTTCGTCGCATGTTCGAACAATTTCGAGCGATTGGGCATATTATATATCACAAAAGAAGAAGTCAAAAATAGACACGTTTCAAGCAAAAGGACTTTGCAACGTTTAATTTAAAAAAATAACTTGCGTAGAATTTCATTTTGCTTTTATTCGTTCATCGAGTAGAGGTCAAGAAAAAAAGGAAGAATAAAAAAATTATTTCGTTTAATCATTTTGCTTTCATCTTCTGTAGATTTAATGACAAAAAAACCACATATCTTATTTGAAAGGAAACATTCCAAAAAAAAAATTTATATATATACATATATATATACTTTTCATCGCCTTTTCACGGTCTTTTCATCGTAATAATTTATATGTTCATTCCAAGCGCGTGTGAAATGAATGCAAAAACTGTTCGAAAAATATGAAATCAATTTGGTCACTTTTTGAGAAGCACGCAAGTTCATTCAAATGACCATTTTCAGAAATGCGAGGAGAATAGTTCTGACGAAACGGCGAATTACAATAGAACTCCGTTCATTTGAGATCTTTGACCAAGGTTCTTTTCATTTAAATTCACTACTTCAGGAACAGGAAAACACTATTTGAATAATCGTGTAAAAGAACTGTGAAAGGAAAGCCACGAAACGACAAAAGTTAGAGATCTGTTTTTATGGATTTCATTAACTTGAAATATTAAATAATGAATGCTGACTGAATTTCATCTCAACGTAAAGTAAATCACGGTTCGATCTCATTATGTAATTATCAAATGTTAATTTTCAACATTTTTTTAAGTAGCACATTGTGTCTTCATTAGAGGCCTTAAATTATGTTCGTCTTGTTTGCATTTATTTGAAAAATAAGGTAAATTACTTATAATATGTATAATCGAATGGTCCCAAAAATTTTCTCATTCCAGTATATATCCTTCTGATCTAACAACAAAAACTGGAACGCAGTTAAATCTTTAAAATTCTGACACCCTTGTTGAATGTTTGAGGTGGAAGTACCTTGTATCGTAAGTTTTTCAGGGACCCTCCGAGAATTTCTCTTCATTTCGTTTTCTTTTGAATCTGTGTCATGTAAATTTCCTCTGTTCCTAAAAACTTGTAGACGTAGATTCCTACGAAAAAAAATACGCTATGACGGAAGTGCATCGAGTATTAAAGGTGATAAGAACAAAAACTCTTCTTTCTTCTTTAAAAAACAGCAGATTACATATTAAAGTTTCACGTCATCTCTAATAAGATGATTTAATCGCACGATCCATAGATAATGAATTCTATAAATTATGTATAGATATGCGAATAGGTATAACAAATTATACGTTTATATAATTTATACGACTTTGCTTTTCAACGTTTTGCGCGTAAATAAATTTCCTAGTTCATTGCGTTTCTAGTTCACCGTTCAAGTTCAAGTTCAATTTTATAAAATACTAGACACTTAGATGTATAATTACGTATGTTCCTGTGCTATATTTTTTTTTTTTATTTTTTCGTTCATTGAATTTTATGCCAATTTAGAACGCAAGTGCTTTCTAAATCTTGCGTAGAATTAACTGAAACTGAATTAAAACTAAGACGGAGTTTACCTTGATAAAATATCCTAAAGCGATATCTTTGATTCTTATCATCAGTTTCTTTTTTTTTCTTCATCTCGGGCAAATTATCTCGGAATGAAGCAAAAATTTTCGATACCAAAAGATAGTAACCATGATTCATTTTTTGTAAAAATAATTCAGTTATTTAGTAAATGAACTCGTCTTCAGACATAACTATGATAAATGCAACTGTCCGAAATAGTGAAATATTTCACTTTTCTTTTGTTTTAAACTCGTTCGATTGATCAATCATTTCGGAATTCAATATCGAAACATTTCATTAAACTTCAACACAAGCAATAGTTATACGTACGATACCGGATTTTGCGAAATCGCCATTTTGATGAAAATAGAGAGCAACGTTTTAATAATGTTTGTCACCTTAATATTAATATTTTAATATGGGATGAATATTAGAAAATTGTTTCAGAGAGAAGTAATAATAACAGAAATAACATTTACCGTAAAATATTTTTCGAAAAATATTTGCAGATTTCTGCAGTTTTTTTTTTTGCTTTAATAAAAAATTATAGGTACATAACAAAACTACAATGACGTAGATAATATAACTTTTGCACAACGTAATAAAGCGTAATATTATACTTTATTAATTAGCTTAGAAGTAATCGTCAATTAATGTAGTACGACTCGATCGAAAGATACTGATAGATAAAATAATCAATACATACATTTCTTTCGTAATCGTCACAACTATTGACTATTAACACTAATGGTACGTAATAAATTATTAAACTTGTGAATGATTTATATTTTTGATTATATTTAACGAATATATACGTTTGTCAACGGAGAATATGTTTTAATATTAAGAGTAATTTATTTCAATATTAAAAGGAAAATGTTCTGAAGTGCATATTTATTGAATAAGTATTAGATATCTGAATGAACATCTACATAGAAAAGAAAATAAATCAGGGTTAAAAGTGAAAATATCTTTAAAGCTGATAAATATAAATCATATGATTGTAGGAATTAATAAAATAAAGTCTAACGAATAAAGTAATGCATGATAGAATAAAAAAAACAATCAAATAAAAATATGATAAAATGAGAAATAGTAATTCAAATAGCTCAATGCAAATAGTAGACTAAAGTAAAGTATCAACAAAATATACCAAACGAAGCAATCATAAACACGAAAGGAAAAAGAAATAATTACAGAATGAACCGAGAGAAAGAGTCATTGAATCATAATGAAAAAATGATATTGATTGTAGAGCCGCGTTTTAAAAATATATATAAAAACTACATTTCAGCATATGTCTGATTCTTCGCCGCCATTTTGGTGGCCATGGAAGCGAACCGTTATCTACTCCGTCGAAATTGTTCGCGTTCCAAATAGCGAAACATTAAGAAAAATGCGCATACAAACATTTATCGAGCATGAACTTTCAATGCATTTAATACTGATGATTGTCATTGATCTTCGATAAATCAGGATTATGCTTTCCGGTTTGAGTAACGATCTCCGAAATGATTGGGTACAGTTCGTTCTTCCGTTGAAGCATTTGTACGTGATTATTCAGCTTCGAAAGGAGCAATATACTTGAAAATATTTTGAAAATTAAAATTGTAGATCATTAACGTGCACGGTGGTATGATTAAACCGTTCTTGGAATATATATATACATATATATTTGAATATATACTGGAATATATTTTGAAATAATTCGAACAAATTATATGTAGGTATAATATATAAATTAGAATATTTAAGGCCCTTTAATCTCTCGAAGAATTTAAGAAAAAAAATTACATAGCTATATTGTAGTTAAAAATATATATATATGCGTTTTTGCGATGTATTTGCGGATGAAATTTAAGAGGAGGTTCCTGTGTAGCTTATGGAAAGGGTTTTATGGAATTTCCACGTGTATTTATTTTTCTCCTTAATGAAATTTTGGAGAACAGTGGTTTGCGGAAGAGAAACTGATCGTTTGGAGTTTCGCGCGATGCGTTTCGAAAAGATCTTTGGATTTTGTGGCTTTCTGTTGTGATTTCAACACTCATTCCTTTCCGAAACTCGTGTGACATAGCAAAAAAAATGTACATTTTCGTTCTTCATCATAAAAAATTTCTCTCATGCACAGATCAACTTAATTTAATAATATCTGATACTAAAATGTCTCGTGATGTTCTGTCTTTCGAAAGTAAATAACATGACCCATGGATACGAACATTTGCACGAAACTTTGCGGTATTATATGCTATTTTAATTGGAAGTAATTACATTGATATTTGTCATTGATGTTGATAACCTTGAAATATATTGTCAAGTAATTTTTCTCCATGCCTGTTACCGCCTTAGTTTTCGAGATATTCGAAAAAATATTTTTATTTATATCACATTTTTAAGGTTTGGGATTATGTTTGAATTAAATTTTTGAGGAGAGCCTCTGCTGATACTTATGTTTGAAGCAAATACTTTCTAATATGAATCACTGTTAAACAGAAATTTTTCAATAATATTTTTTTTATTTTAAATGATGACTTTGTTAGAATAAGGTTTCCTATGTTTGTTATGGAGCTTGAGCTAACGTCGGATGCCTGACGTCACATATTCCATTATTATAATTATATAATTATAGTACTTTATTATATTCCATTATTTTACATTATATTACTTATAACGTACTATTTGCTTTAACTCTAAAAGTAAAAGATCTCAAAATAAAATAAGAACTCGACGATTGTTAGCTTGAGATCCTGTAAGGATTATATTTAGTGATTATATCTAGGATGTCGAACGAGGTCATTTTCAAACTATCCTGGTCGGTATACATATATATACATATGTTATAAATATTGAATAAATGCTCAAAGATATCATTATAAAACTTAAATTCTTAATGTAGGCTGTGTCAACTGTGTTCGGAAAAAGACAGTGTGGAAGATAGAAAAAAAGATAGGAATATCGAAATGAAGCATATCGGTGAGACAGCATGATGCACCAAATTTATTTTTTGTTTTTAATTTTCCCGTAATAAAATTCTGATCAATGTAAAACCAATGTAATAAAATTTTTACAATGTGTGAGCCTTTTTTGATTGAAAATAAGACAAGATCAAATAGGTGTGATATAGTTTAGAGCATGTTTGATTGTGTCTTTTCTTGCACAAACGCACTGATCAGAAATGATTTAGTTCATGAAATAGTTTATAGCAATTATAGGTATAATGTTTGGTATTAATTAGAAAATATGTTAATCTCTGTTCTTAATTAAAAAATACGTTTTTCATGTTATCACAAATACGTTAATGAAAGTTTTATCTAAATCCAAAAATATAAAATTTCCATTATTGAACAGTGTTATTATTTCATTAGTGTTAATATTTCGTTCACATACATAATAAGATCAAGTTACATTACTTTTGTAATGCCTTGGTAATGCCCTACCAAGAATTTTAAGACAAATAATAAGTAGTAAGTGTATTTAAAAGTAATAATAGTAAATAAATAATAAGTTATTGGTAAATAAAATGGAAAATAAACAATAACAAATGTAAAGTAATGATAATAAAATAATGCAGGATATATAAGGATGAATATAGTACGGATAATTATATTCTTATATATATATACACAATACTATATAACACTGTAATAAAAATAATTAAATAAAATTGGAAGTGTAGCTCATTAAAGCAATTCTCTAGTAAAGAGCTTATATTAAATTTTCATAAAAGAGAATTGTGATGATAGTAGAACTAATTTATCTATTTCAAGGGCTAACTAGAATCGGATATAAAATATACTAACTTACACGATCCTTGACATTTGTAGCATCGGAATTCAACATTCCATTGTAAGGTTATTATTAGATGATTTATTTCAATTATTTCAAGTGAAATATTTCAGTTCTTAAAGGACTATTAGCTATTTTATTTTTATAACAACGCCATTCACTTTATCTAAATTTGTACTTCTATCTAATTTTTTTAATATCATATATGTATATATATTTACAAGTCATTAATTTAATTATATTTATATCTAATGTCTGATTATCTGATTATTTAATAAAATATAAATGTATTGTTATAATAAAAATCATGCACGGGTTATTTGTGATCCATGATTCCTTCGACAAATTTTGATCCTGCAATAAGCAAAATACGATGCAAACTTTATACGAAGAAACATTTGACATTAAATACTATACTGGATATAAATACGACAGATATGTGTATAAGGTATAATACTTACATATACATTTTGACTATGATTA